>JAJHSJ010001336.1:0-40488 GCA_021015155.1 Magnolia officinalis | reverse complement strand
AATGCTAGCCTTATATATCTTGAGTGGGACTGTAACCGAACCCGGTTCAGGCAGGGATGCCCAAGCCTGACCAAACTGGTCTTCATCTCAAACACCAATCCATGCAGCCGGAGCCCAGCCTTGACATTAAGTCCTAATCTAACAGTTTTGATATCAAACCCTGCCTTGGCAGCCAAGCCCCCGGAAGAGATAGCCTCTTTTGTGTGAATGTTTAGTGAATGAGCCATCATCTACATGAGGCTTATCATATCAATGGTTTGGTTAGTAAGCAATGGCCTTATTCAAGCAAGTGCATTTTTTATCCAAGTTTTGCTTTGAACGCGCGGAGTATAACACTTCATACACAGGCACACGAAGAAATTGTGCGTGTGGCATACATTTACTCATACATTAATTGGAACTAAACCCACTTAAGTGTGGTGTGGAACGTGTGTGGATAAAATTTAGGTCCGGGGTCCTAGTATTTAGCCCAAGCTCGGCCGAAGTGGCCCAACCCGAAAGCATGAAAGGCTGGCCCAGTCCATTGACAGCCCTAACTAGCTATGAAAGTTCTTAAATAAATTGCGATTTAATTATTTACACTTCATTGAAATAATTAATCATTGTGATTCAATCTTACAATGAATCCAAACACTCACGGAAATCTAAAGAGGCAGTTTTCTAACATATCTACCTAACTCAGTGAGACCAAGCTACCCGTATGAGCAAAAGCAAAAGAACCGTTTGATTTGTGAATGTGTGTGAACATCCTATCATTAAGATCATAGGACAAAAGCTCATAATCTGTCTCAGAAGCTTTCAGTTTCATCAAGATCTTGTTCTTCTTCCCTAATGTAACTCTAATACCACTTGATGTAGAATTCAAAGAAATACAATAAAGAGAGAGAGAGAAAAAAAAAGAATTTTGTTGCTATAATTTAAATCAAGAGAAACATAAGCCAAATGAGAATAAGAAAATGAGATAGTTTGGGGAATCACTTACTGAAGAGGGGTTGGGGAATCACTCACCCAATAAAGGATAGCTTGGGGACTCACTCACCTAAGGAATTGGGGAATTACTCACCCAACAAGTGATAGTTTGGGATGCACTCACCAACAAGAGGAGAAGAAAACACTCAACTCACAAATACAAAGCTAATAGAAAACAACTCAAAGATTGGATTCATTTTCATTACAAAAATATCATCTTATAGACTGATTACAACCACCTTTCATAAATACATTAATAATAATTTGTGTTTTCAATGTACTACTCTTACATATTTACAAAACCAAAAACAACTTCCAAAATAATGCCAAAGACATTGCCAAGACAAATACAATTTCAAAAACTTCCTTTTGTTCCATGCGTGCAATACAATCACAAAGCCATTAAGCTTGATTGATGGGTTCGGGAACCATGAAACCTGATTGATGAGTTGGGCTTTCCCCATTGGGTCTGCATCAATTCACCCACTGATCAGTTGCTCTGTCCTTCATACCCATATCTCAGTCAGTCATTGTGGTGCATTGATCAAGCAGTGGGGTGAGCATCATGTGAAACTTCTCATCACCAAGGTTGAATGATACAAAGTGGTTAAAAACCCACATTTCCTATAGAAAAAATAGTCAATCCAAACCCTAGAGAAGAAATATATATATATATATATATATATATATATATATAATATATATATATATATATATTACACCACTAGGTATAGAGCACATGAGTTTTGGATCAGCCCAATTTTTGGCATATCCATCATCTTAGTGTATAATACCTGATCAAACGGTTTGGATGATACAGACAAACACAATAGCCCATATGCAAGGTATGGTGCATCCTCATCTTGATTCTTCCCTATGTTGTGGCCCACCTGGCTATTTTCGGTCATCGAAAGGCAAACCTGATGAGCGGTGCGGTGGTTAGACCTCACTGTCAATGGCCCATCTACCAAAGGTCTCTAGATGATGAATAAATAAATAAATCCTAACCCTTCCAAAGGTGGACCCGAGCAATGTAAAATATCTTGCTATAAACCAAAGGTGCTTAGATGGTAAAATTCGATAACTTTGAAAAAGGCATCTAGCTTTCATTGATTAGAGCCCTTGATATTTTGGGCCTCACATGAAGGGCTCATCAACCAAAACTCCCTTGGATGAAAAATCCCAACCTTTCAATATGTTAGGGAAAATATAGTATTGAATGAAAATACCACTATAGTTCCGTAGACACCCCACCCAGGCTGACCTCTAAAGAAGCCTAAGAACCATGATCACACCTTGAATCAAACCCAAATCCCACCTTAAACCTAACCCTCACCCAAGAACCTTAAAAAAAACCTCCAGACTAAGACCTGAAACCTTGATCCAAGTCGTTCAGCTCGCGCATGACCCCCGCATGTACCCTATACCTTGACCAGAACCTCTTTACCTAAGCCGAAATTCATCTGTCCGAACCAGAAGGCCCCAAAAGGAAGTCACCGTGCGAACCCGCACGCTAGGCAAAGCCCGCACGCACAAAACCGGCTCAAACGGACCCCGAGCGGTAGTCTGACTACCGCCAGCGGCAGTCGGACTACCGCCAGCGGCACTCCGAGTACCGCCACATGTGGCCCGCGTGTGGACAGCTGTCCCAGGGTCCAAAAGTCAACTTTCCTTTGAATTTACCCCTCCAAGTCTCACTATTTATTTTTACCAGCTCCTTTAGCCAATGAGAGCACGCTACGTGGCACATCTCTCCTCTCCACCAATCACCATGTGCCACATCAGCATTTACCCTCCTCTTGTCCTCTATTTACCAAAAAATCATTGGAAAGGGCTATAAATAGCCCTCTCCCCTTTCATTAAAAAAAAAAAAAAAAAAGCCACCAAGGGAGGGAGAGAGTGAGAGAGAAAGAAAGGGAGAGGAAGAGAGTGAGGGAAAGGGAAGGAGCTCTCAAACCTCCAAATCAAAATTTTTCCAGCCACCTCGTAACCCTCAACTCAACCCTTTCAACCCATAAGCCTAACCCAAGTTGATCATGGTTTAGTCTATGTCTTAACCTACTCAAGAGTCAAGCCAAAGATCCATCACCCTACAAGCATTCATCATGACATCTACTCCCTTCTAAACCCCCTGCTTCTCTAGATCTCTAGTGAACGCATGCTTTGTGACTTGTCGTACATCGGATCCTGTCACATCAGAAGTTCTTAGTGATCTAGTCCACTTTTCTTATCTCTTTGCATAAGCATCATCAACATCCGTCCTCTAGACACATTGTCGGACGTATGCTCTGTGGCTTGCCGAAATCTCGGATCTTGCTACATCAGAAATCCACGTGTGACTAGTCCCATCATGACCATAGCATCATCATCATCCCTTGAGATTATTTTACCACACTAAGTAGAGACCGTACATTTGTGCGGGCAGAGAGGGTGCCTAACACTTCCCTCTTTGTAACCGAGGTCCCTTACCCGGAATCCCAGATCGCAGACCAGGAGTCAATCTAAGGTAGGAGAGTCTTCGAATTTCTCCAACCTTACGTATTCCGTGGGTTCTAGCCGATCGCGGGATTCTGAGTAATATTGGCTAGTGGCGACTCCAACAATCACAAATCAGCTTAATCACCCCTACCATCATCACCACAAACACTTTTAACCAACATGGGCGCCGATTTTTAGTGTCTACAAGTTCACATTCAACTTAAAAGAAGAATCGGTGTAGATAACATACTTTGACATTTGGCCCTCTTTGATGAGGGGTCTTTGGCCAACATGGAATTAAAACTCTGAATTTCAAATTCCAGATTTCAAATCTTGGAGTGTTTTTTTTTTTTAAATTTAAATTTAAATTTATTTATTTTTTTAATTTGCATTTGGCAGCTTTAATTTTTGAAATTCTGAAATTTCGAAACTATGTTTTGGTAATTTCGATTTTCGCTGAAGAAATTTGTAATTTTTTTTCTTAGGATAATAATGTAATGAGGTAATTTCTCTCCAATATTTCGACATGAGATACGTGTGCAGCATTTAGAATAACATTCTACTGCTGTGTAAGATAACTTTGCCCTAAAATAAGATAATTATGAGCATTGAGTGGCCCACAATAGTGGATTTATTAATTTGTAAGTGATTACATAGGTAGCTCAAAAATTCTAATTTTTTTTATTGAATGGTTGTAAATTTTTCTAAGCCGTAACTCATATGATGATTGTATAAACTTTTTTTTTTTTTTTTTTTTGGCATTTTATGAATATGGTGTGAATGTAAATGAAAATATTCAACATTGTGAATGAACATAAGTACCTTTTTTTATATAAAAAAAAAAAAGAAAAAAGAAAAAAAATAATCATGGTAGTTAGAAAGAATTCAAGTATATGATTTAAAAAGCAAGGGATTTCCTTTAGAATTAGAAAGAATGAAAATTCTTGATTTTAAACCATCTTAGAATTGAAATCCTGAATTGCAGGGGGTTGTCAAACAGCCCTACTTTTAAATCATAGATTTCAATTTTAGGAATGGGTTTTTAAAATTTGGAAACGTAGTAAAAGTAAAGATTTTTCAATAGTTTAGATTGTTAATTATGCCCTAACAGAAGTGCGCTCGTTCATGAATAATCATATTATAAGAATATAGCCCTTTGATAAGATACAAGTGATTCTCGCATTCAGATGAAGGGTTTCGACATTGTGAATCGGTATTATAAACTTGATAGTGGGTCCCACGCTAGTGTAGTCGAGAATATTTTATTGTAGAATTCGACCATACTCTTCTTTGATGGAAAGAATCGTCATTAGTGTTTCTCTATAAGTATCCGGTCCCCACTCTGGCTTGCATCTTCTTTGACACACTAAGGGGCCGTTTGGCCACTTGCATTAGATGGGATTAAGGTGGATGAAATTGTAAAAGTAACAATAAATGCATGTGTAGGTAGTGCCCTGGATTGGGTGTATCCCATGTTTGAAATGTACGCAATGGGCATGTTTGATTTTTGGGTGAAATGGTAAATACCGTGTAAAAAAAAAATAATTATTTCCCTGTGCATTTATATTCTACTTGATTTGACTGCTTACCTTTTGACACAAAAACCAAGAATATTGCAAAATACCCGTGGGTCCCACTATGATACATTTGCTTATCCACACCATTCATCCGTTATTCCAGTTGAATTTATAGCATGAGTAGAAAAATGAGGTATATCTAAAACTTAAGTGGACCACGTCATACGAAAAAGGAAATTGAATACTGACCGTTAAAAACTTTGTGGGCCACTGTTTCTTTTGGCTGTGGCCACTTGAGTATTGGATCTACTTCATGTTTTGTCTCATGCTTCAAAATATTATAGTAAACAAATGGACGGAATGGATATATCATATGTATTATCATGCGGTTCAAAAATTAAAGTTACCTCTTTTGAACCAATTTCAAAGACATGAATTCCTATGAATAAACAAACAGGCTCTAAAAGTAAATTCTGAGATTTCCTTTCTGAGATTTCCTTTCAAATTATACTTGGAAATTCATCGTCATGGGATTTGGAAATCCCATCACACACTTTCCAACACAAGGCTCATTTTCCAAAGCCTATAAAAGTAATTTTAATCCCATCTCAAACTCCTTCCAAACATGTCATTCCAAATCTCGAGGTGAGATTAACAATGCAATCCCATTTAATACAACTTAATACCACTGGCCAAACAGGCCCTAAACTTCTCATTGAGCAAATGCTCAGGCGAAGCTGGCGAACACTTAAATGAAGTTGGAGTCTTGATTATGAAAAGAGTTTTAGGTCCAACCCATCCTGAAGTGGGCCAGGCCTGAAAGTTTATAGACAACTTGGACCATTAATAGCCCTATTTTTTTAGGGCGTTTTTATTTTTTTATTTTAATAACCAATAACAATCCTCCAATTGTATCTTACGTCTTCCACTTTCTCTAATGTGACTGACTTCTTTCCACCTTTTAATGATAGACATGGTTCACGTGTTGGGTCCCACCATGGATGTCTAAGTGTCCATATCAATATCTGTGGAAAAAGGCGTTAGATCTTCTTATTTAGAGACTTTTTGGGCATGGGACATCCATCATGGTTCAGGAAAACAGAAAATTCTACCAATCTTGTATATGGTCTGAGATAAGTGTGTATGATTATATATACATTAAGTTAAAATTAAAATAATAAGATTTTTATATATGTATGAACAATAATACACAGGAAATGGTACTATGAGATCAAACTCAGGGAGTTTCCTATGAGGTGGAGCTTTGTGGATCCCACTGTGATTGTGATGGAAATCCACACCATGCATTTGGTAGGTCCACTCTAGGTCGTGGGATATGTCAAAAATCACCTGTATCGGAAACCCAAGTAAGACATATATTATATTATATATATATTATATATAATATATATTATATATATATATATGAAAACTATGGAAAATTATGACAGACATTTATAATAATAAAAATTGGTAGGGCCCACTTGAGTTTTGAAATGGCTGAAAATTTGGTGTGACCCATCATTCAAGTAGGCAACACACAGTGGATAGCTGGATGTCAAAACCACATCTCAGTGGGTCTTATGTACAATAAAAAAGGTTTTAATGAGCTGACATCCACTCTCAATTGTTGTCTGTGGCGTGGCTCACCGAAGTCATGGATTGGATTGATTTTTTGGCCCATGGCTCACCTTGAAAGGTTGCATCTAATTAATGGGATGGATGTCCTCATATATTACAGAGGCCTACAGAGCTATATATATATATATATATATATATATATATATATATTCTATGACAAGAGCTCATTTCTTATTATTCTTTATTTTTGTTTTATCAATTGACTTACTTCTAGAATTAAAAAAAAATGGAGTTCTGAATTCTTGCATAACTTAACTTATTTTTATGTTCTGACTTCAATGGCTCTTTTGGGCTGGGACTGTTAGTAACTATTTCCGGCAAAAAAGAAAATATATAAACTTATTATTTAAATGAACCTTCTTCTCCTATGATCGTATCTTGATTACATCTCACTCCCTTGTTTTGACAAATGTTCCATTATTTATTGGTAGTTGAATAGCGTTCTGTGTCTCTCAAATCCTTCCTTTTCAAGTAATTCTTACATACATTAATCGATCTCTATTAAAAATCTCTCTCCTTTAGTTTCATTAATGAGTAGTGAACACCAATTTCCAATTTCTTTTAATACCCTCAATTTTTTTTTTCTTTGAACAAAACATATTTTTTTATTTAGAAAAAAAAAAGAAAAGAAATTATTTAATTTGATTTCTCCAAAAATGAGATTTTCATTCATCTTGGAGTTTTAAACATTTGATCAACCATATATAAGAGTTTTTGTTTTATAAATACGGAGTTTAAAATGCAGTTTTGTAATGAAATCCAGTGTTTTTCTCGAATCTTGATGAAAATATGATCGAGTCGACTACTGACCTAGCCATATTGAGTTCAAGTCTCTAAGAGTTTTAAACTACACATTATATATGTCAGCCTACTTTTATAGGGTGAAATGGTTTTCCCCACTGAAAATGAAAAAGGGTTTTCCCTAATGGGGACAGTTTCACCAATGGTTTTTTTGGACCCTTGGATTGTAAACAACCTAGCATCATTTCATCTCTCTAACATAACTCAGGGAAACAACAATATGGATGAAATGTTGGGGGCCTTGCACAAAACCTTAGGATCTAGCCTCGAAATAAACCAGAATTATGGATAATAAGAGTAATGAAATAAATCAAAGCATAAATCACACAACCACATGAGATTTTACGTGGAAAACCCTCAAAGAGGTAAAAAACCACGGGACCTCGTCCAGATCAACAATCCACTATGAAGTAGAACGTTACAAACGTATTCACTCACGAGGAGTGGATAAACAATGAGAGAATAAAAGAAAATTGGAGAGATCTCACCGATTACGAGGATGTAGAAGCGCTGAGATATAAATGCACAATAGATAACCTCTACGAGCATAACCTCCTTCTACAAGCTTCCTCTCTCTCTTTTCTCTTTCTCTCACACCTTTGATAGCCCTCTTGTGTTTTTCAATATTGCTAGAAAATCCTAGGGACCCCTATTTATAGTTTTAGGAAACTCTGTTTCGCATCCATGTTGCGAATGACTCAAAATCTGCAATCCGCACAAAATGCGGAACGAATATGCGTAACACGACCGGTTGAGACTAGGCCACGACCGGTCGAGCGCCACCCACGACCGGTTCGAGCGCCACCGGAAAAAAATAGTCCACGTCGCTGGACTTTGAGTCGAGTCAGGGCTCGACTCAATGACTGGTCATGCACCAGCCCTCGACCAGTCGTGTGAGGCTACGACTGGTCGAGCACGGGTTAAAAAAAAAAAAACTCCATCAAATCTCTCCCTTTTTTACCCAGGAGGGATTCACCTTCTCAAGGCAATCTGGTTTCTACAAACCTCAAACTTGCCCTTGAGCAAAGTCTTGGTCATCATGTCTGACCCATTATCGTCCGTGTGACCTTCTCAAGCTGTAACACCTTCTGTTCCAAAGTATCCTGATCCAGTGATACCGAATCTCTATGTGCTTCGACTTGGAATGCTGACTTGAATTCTTGCTCAAGTGTATAACACTCTGACTATACAAAGACTACGTCCTCCTCCTGCTTTAGGACTAAGTTCCTGTAAGAACCTCTTCATCCAAAGCATCTCTTTGCATGCCTCTGTGACTACAATGTACTCGGCCTCTGTCGTCGACAATGCTACGACCTTCCGTAGCTTGCTCTGCCAAGAAACAGCTCCCCCTGCAACGTGAACATGAACCCGATGTAGACTTCGTAGAGTCTATGTCACCTGCCATATCTGCATCCGTGTAGCCCTCTAACATCGGTTTTACCGTCATCACAGCATAGGCTCAACCTGGATGAGCCTCTTAGATACCACAGTATCCATTTCACCGTTGCCTAATGCTCTTGCTAGATTGGCAAGATACCGGCTGACAACACCAACCGCATATGTTATGTCTGGGCGTGTACACACCATAGCATACATCAAATTTCCTACAGCTAACGCATAGAGTATCTTTTGCATCTCTTCCACCTCTGCCTTCGTCTTGGGACATTGCCGGTTGCTCAATCTAAGTGATCATCCAGTGGAGTACTGACCGGCTTCGCTGCATTTCATATTTAAACCACTCGTGACAGCCAAAATTCTTGCTGCTTTGTCACGGGTTATCTTCATTCCTAGGATTGTTAGCTGGGCCCAAGTCTTTATCGCAAATGACTTGTCCAACTCCTGTTTCAGTCTGTTGATCTTCTTGATGTCTTTTCTCATTATGAGCATGTCATCAACGTATAACGGCAGAACTAAGAAATCACCATCTGAGAACTTACGCGTGAACACACAGTGGTCCGACTCCGTTCTGTCATACCCATGCTGTAACATGAACGAATCGAACTTTTTGTACCATTATCGTGGAGCTTGTTTCAGCCCATACAAGCTCTTCCTTAGCCTACACCCATATGCTCTTTGCCCTTGACTTCGAATCCTCTGGTTGGTGCATATATATCTCTTCTTCCAGGTCACTATGGAGGAAGGTAGTTTAACATCTAATGCTGCTCTATCTCCAGATCCATGCTAGTCGTCAACCCAAGAAAACACCTGTATGGATGTCATCTTCACCACTGGTGAGAATATTTCTCGAAGTCTATGCCTTTCCTTGACCAAACCCTTTCACCACAAGTCTGGCCTTGAACCTTGTCTGTGAATTCTTCTGCTCAACCTTTTTTCTGAACACCCACTTGTTGCTCAAGCTTTCTTGCCCTTAGGTAATTTCGTTATATCATAGGTGTGGTTCTTATGCAAGGATTCATTTTCTCTTGCATAGCTTTCAACCACTCCTCCTTATGCTCGTCGGCTAGGGCCTCAGAATATCTTCTGGCTCTTCCCATCAGTCAGCATAATGTACTCATGTGGCGAGTACCTCTTGGACGACTGTCTGTCCCTAGATGACCTCCTCACCTGTGGCTCAACAGGTGGATCAAGTGGGGGCTGCTCCCTGGTCCATCTTCTGAAGGATTCCATCGTCCTCTGCACCTTACTGTACTCCCCCGTCATCAGGCACCATGGGAGGAGGAATAATAAGATTCATGTCCTCTAGCTTACCTAACTAGGCCGATTCTTCTCTGGCTTACCAATGTTTCTATACACTGTTCTTCAAAGAAAACCACATCTCTGCTCCTGACGAGCTTCTTCTCGGTCAAATCCCACAATCCGTAACCGAACTTTTCATCACCGTACCTAAGAACACACACTGTCTGATCTTCATATCGAGCTTGGACCTCTCGCCTTTGGTACATGAACGGATGCCCTGCATCCGAACACCCTGAGATGACTGTACGATGGATCTTGTCCAGTCCACACCTTCTCAGGTACTCTCCATTCAACGGGGCTGATGGAGACCTATTTATCAAATACACGCCGTGTGTGCATTGCTCTCCCCAGAACGTCTTGGGCAATTTCGCATGGGATAACATGCATCTGATTCTCTCAACAATGGTGCGATTCATTCGCTCAGGTACACCATTATGTTAGGGGGTCTTGGGAACCGTCTGTTTATGTTGTATACTACTCGGGACTTGCAGTACTCATGAAAGCGCCAATGTATTCATCATCACCATTGTCAGTGCAAATACACTTCAATGATCTACCTATCACTCTCCCTCGACCAAGTATTAACAATTTAAACACACCAACGACCTCGTCCTTGGATTTCAACTCATAAACCCAAACCCTCCTAAATGCATCATCTATAAGTGACAAAATACAATGCCCCACCCAAGGTTTTGGTCCTCATAGGACCACAAAACATCAGAATAAACCAAATCTAATGCATGCACTTTATTATATGAGAAACAGATTTAATAAATGAAACTCTATGTTGTTTATCTGATAAACAATCAAGACAGGTTTTGAGAAATGTACCTGTCACGTCTAGAAAGAGCCACTTCTTGCTAATACCTAGAGTCCTTTTCACTCATGTGACCTAGACGCTCATGCCACATGTCATATCTGAATCTTCTGCCGCGTTCAACCCACCCTTGCACACACTGACACTTACCTTGTAAAGGGTGCAACACTTCTTTCCTCTAGCTGTGATCAACGAACCCTTGATGAGCTTTTCAACGCCCACCAGCAACCGGCTTTCATAGCCATCATCAATCCACCCTTCCGTCAACATCAAGTTGAGGCGAAGGTCTGGGATATGCCTCACATCCCTGAGAACCAATGTGCAGCCCACATCGGTCTTCACACAAATATCACCGACTTTTACGATCTTCGATACTCTAGAATTTCTCATCTTCATGGTCCCATAGTCATCTGACTTGTAGCTTGTGAAGAAGTCTCTGCGTGGAGTCGCATGAAACGAGGCTCCCGAGTCTATCACCCAGTCGGTGGTCCTGACTCGTAATCGTAAGACATATATTGTGATCTGCTAAAAGAATAACTACAACATCGCCATTTGAAGCATCGCAGTGGAATCTGATTCATCTTCCTTCTCCTTTCTTTTCCTTTCTTGTCGTTCTTCTTTTTCATTATTGTAGTGGTCTTTCTTGCCACAATTCTAGCAATCAACATCCTTCGTGTTATTCGACTTGCCTCTTGATTTATCTCGGGCCTTCCCTGCCATTTCTATTCTTTTTCTCCCCCCCGTTTCCTGTGTCACAAGGGCCTTTTGCTGAGTGGACCCTTGAGACTTCTTCCTTGTCTCCTCATTGAAGAGACAACTAGTAACCTATTCCATGAAAATCTTTCCATCCCGCGGAGAGTTACTTAGAGACCCACCAATGTCTCCCAACTGTCAGGCAAAGAACTAAGCAATAACAAAGCCTGTAATTCATCATCCAGGACCATCTTCATAAAGGAAAGTTTGTTCACTATATTGCTGACCTTATTCATGTGCTCGGCCACAGAACCACCATCTTTGAACTTGAAATTCACAAGTCGTCTTATCAGAAAAAATCTATTACCCCCGCTGTCTTCCTCTCATATAGTTTTTTTCCAATTTCAGCCATAGGCTAGCGGCTGAGGCCTCCGTAGACACATGGTGGAACACAGAAATCATCCAGCCATGTCTAATAAACCCCACCGCCTTCCGGTCCAACTTCTTCTAATCATCATCAGACAAATATAACAGGTCCAAAATCCAAAGAGAATATAAGTCCTCCATCTTAGCCTTCCATATGATCCAATTAGAACCATTGAGGCTGATCATCCTTATGAGCCACCTTCCATAATTCAAAACCGATCCTACCTGTTCAATGAACTTAGCTCTGATACCACTTTGTTGGGGCCTTGCACAAAACCTTAGGATCTAGCCTCCCAAAACAAACCAGAATTATGGATAATAAAGCAATGAAATAAATCAAAGCATAAATCACACACCACACAAGAGATTTTTACGTGGAAAACCCTCAAAGAGGTAAAAAACCACGGGACCTCCTCCGATCGACAATTCACTATGAAGTAGAACGTTACAACCGTCTTCACTCACGCAGGAGTGGATAAACAATGAGAGAATAAAAGAAAAACGGAGAGATCTCACCGATTACGAGGACGTAGAAGGGCTGAGATATAATTGCACAGTAGATAACCTCCACGAGTATAACCTCCTTCTCTACAAGCTTCCTCTCTCTCTTTCTCTCTTTCTCTCACACCTTTGATAGCCCTCTTGTATTTTTCATATATGCTATAAAACGCTAGGGACCCCTATTTATAGTTTTAGGAAACTCTCTTCTGCATCCTTGTTGCGAAATGACTCAAAATACGCAATCCGCACAAAAAATCGGAACGAATCTGCATAACCACGACTGGTTGAGACGAGGCCCGAGCGGTCGACCACCACCCACGACCGGTCGAGCACCACCTTCGACCGGTCGAGCACCCCCGGAAAAAATAGTCCAACGTCACTGGACTTTGAGTCGAGTCAGGGCTCGACTCCACGACTGGTTGTGCACCAACCCTCGACCGGTCATGTGAGGCTCACGACCGGTCGAGCACGGGTAAAAAAAAAAACTCCATCATGAAATTCATCTTGTCTATCAAGTAAACCACTCCTTGTTTGGCTTTGATCCAAAAATCAGGCTGATTCAATACTCAAGTTGGCTACTCCACCACATTATACCTAAAACCTCTAAATTCACGACTCATATATGTTCTTTCATCCTGATGAGGCACATTAGATGAATGGATTGGATGGCATATAAACACAACAGCTATTAGGGCTACAACTTAGGTGGGTTGGGTTAGGTTGACAGCCAACCCCAACCAAACCCTACCTCAAGAGTAAAAAGGCTGAAATTATAAATCATTATGAAACTATAAACCAGTTGTGAAATTAGTTTTCTATAGTTAATTATTTATATCCGGTTTCTGCAATTAATCAATTAAATATATATATATAATATTATATATAATATATATATATATATATATTTGTAACACCCCGGAAAATCGTGGGTCGTGCAAAGACTCGACTCCCGAGTTCCCGAGTGTCACTTATCATGCATTTATGTTTTTTTTTTTTTATGATTAATCAAATTTAACTGCGCAATTTGGAATTACCTGAAGCATGAGCACAATCGCACCAGTCTACTGAAATGAAGGAAATCTCACAAATATACAGGTCCAAAAATAATAAAGGGTCGCCCAAGGCGTTGCCCAACAGGATAATTAAAAAAAGGCCATATCCAAAAGACAAAAGCGGAGCCCGCGGCTCAGCAAATCCAAATTCAGCCCGATCAAGCCGATGGAGAGCCGCCCATCAGCTGAAAGTAGGAGAACTCATCCTCCTCGTCAAAACTGACCTCGCCAGGTTCCTCATACACTGGGTCACCTGCATCTATGAATGGATCTGGTTGGTATTTTAAAACACCGTCCCAGAGTAGGAGTGAGTGATCAACTCAGTGTGAACTATTGGTCTCAAGTTACAACAGGCATCAATTGTAATATGAACTTAATGAAAAGCAGACAATCATCAACACCTAATAACTCTTATTTAAAATGCATGCATGCGGGATGATATGATGCATGCCCTCGCCACAACACTCCCTCAAGCGACTCCATCTAACGATCGCATATGACAACACTCCCTCAGAGCGACCTCGACTTCCGAGTCGCCACCCTAACTAATGCGTGCAATGCGATCGTGTTAGCCGAGTTATTAGTTAAGTCCATTCATCGAGCAGGTTGGGGATTCTGATTCACCCTACGTATCAATGCCCTAAGCTGGTTGCGAGGCCAAGACCCCATCAACGCGTGAGGCCGAGACCTCGCGGTCCGTGATCCCGTCGGGTTCCTCATCCCCGACACCAAGCACATGAGGAGTGCCGAAAGGAAGGGATCGCTCGCGGTCACTACGGGGAGGCGCGGTACCCCAGCGTAGGCCGACAGCTCGGACATAGTGTCCCATTCCACCATGCCCGGCTCATGAGGCTGTGGACCAGTTTCAAGTGAATTTTTGATGGGCTACAACGGTTGTAGGGTGGTTCAGGTTCCATACATATGTGAGCAAACAAGGTTAACATACAGAGTTAGTCAGATAGTAGGCTAGACCGCACGAGTCAAGCGAGCGTGAGACGAGTGACCTCGGGCACAAGAGACCCATGTAGTCGAACTACAGCCACTCGAACACACCCGCCCAAATCCATGGGTTTAGCCTCAAGACGGTCCTACTGACGGGGCCGCCTTCGTTCTCCTTATATTTCTGACCAACCAAAGAGTTTGGATGGTGATTCATAACATGCCAACTAACGAGGTTATCATTTAGCATATGCAATATCACACATTCATATTTTTCAACATAGAATTCATAATTCCTACCAAGCAAAGCTACAATGTGTAAAATTCAAGTGCATGTGTGTAGTGTGGGTGGATGAGGAAGTTAAGTACTTCCTACATCTCATAGAGCCGAATTGCATAAGGATTAGTAAGACATACATGCTAGGGCAACATCATGTGAAGAAACCAAACATGACATAAACATGAGATCATCAATTCATATCAAATCATGTGAGAGATAAAGAACAACATCATATGAGGAAATCAACATGACATACAATTCCATACAATTTCAACAACCCAACAATTCCTAGAAATTTCCCTAGACTCTCCAAAGGCATCATCCAAACATACAAAATCATTAATCTCGTGCTACAATTAGTGCTAGGCCACCTAAGAATAATAGTCCGCACCTTGGATTCGATGGAGGCTTGGAAACAACCTAGGAGATGTGGATTTCGGGGTAGATCGGTCGGAATCCCTAAAGGCGACCACTTGCTTGTTAGAATCCCAAGCAAATCTCCCTCATCACAAGGGTTTCAAAGAAAATAGGGAATGGAGCTTACTTAGTTGCTCAACGGATGAAATAGCGGTTGTGGGGTGAGGTTTCTTCTTGGAAAAGAGGTGGGAAGATGCACGATTGGCTTCCTTGGGCCCCACCTCGATCTAGGGTCAACACTCCTCCTTCTTCACTCTCTCTTCCTCCTCCTTTCTCCTCTTTCTCTTCTCCATTTTCTCTCTTCTTTCTTTCCCCCTTTTTTCTTAGGGCAAAATCGTATGGGGAGAGGGGTGCCCAAATGAAACCCTTTATATAGTGCCAGTTTTGGTACAATTGGCCCCAAGTGTTGGGTCTTTACTATACTAACCCTATGGGAGGGTTTTTCTATCCTATGGGGTGTACTAGTCGATATACACCGTAGGATAGTTGGTCCTAATGATAATCTACGTATGGACACAATCGGCCCGCCGTTCCGACGCGCCGATCGACCAATATGATTAGAAGTCTGTTCAACGGTCACCGAAGATCGATCGGGGCCGCGGCTATATGGATGTGAGCGGAGAAATATCCTTAATCCACGGGTAAAGTTTGGTAATAAACCGACGGTCCAAAATCCTCAACTTGGCATAAGAGTGGACGACTCAAATCACTTAAGTTCCCACAATTTCCCAAACTAGCCTTCTAGGGCTCCCTATTGAAGTTGGGATGGTCCTAACGCCCCCTAAGCCACCAAATTTGGTGGGTAGGTGTCTTATGGCCCAATTAGGGCCCATGTAAAAATTTAGGGCTAACGGATGAACGGATATATGATCTGAGCAAGCGTTTCTGACCTTTAAGTGGCCCTTTGGGGGCCATTTTGATTGATGGGGCATTTCTGGTGGCCCTCTGAACATGAAATTTATAGGGTAAGTGATTCATGGCCCGATGAAGGGTTATGCAAAATTTGGGAGCGATCGGATATGGGGTTTGATCGCACGGGTCCGATTTACAATCAACGGTCATCATACCACGATCGGGGCCCAGATTTGGTGGGCAGGCGTTGAAAAATACATTAAACATTCACCGTAAATTTGGAAGAAATCCGACGGCTGGAAGGCCCGGAGTCTCAGTTTCTTTTGTCAGTGCCAGATTTTAATCTGGCATTGGTGGAGCGCATTGGGCAAGCGCTAGATGGTACTTCTGGGTGTCCACTGGGTTCGCAGTCCGCGATGGACTACAAGCCCAGTGAGATCTATGATTTTCTAATGTTTTAGATTTTTCTGACCCTCCTCGGTTGCTGGGTGGCCCACACGGGCCGTCTTTAAGTGTAAACAATCATCTGGCTTAGCGGCCTGCACCAGGCCTTATCACGGCCTGTCTGGTCTATTAAATTGGGCTAATCTTGGATTAATTAACTCGTGTATAAGCTAACATTGAGTGCTAATGGTCAGTACGTAATAGTATAAGTTAACTAAAAAAAATATCAAGAATTTTTGGAAATCCAAAACAGTGAAAATCCGGGATGTTACATATATATATATATATATATATATATATATTATATATATATATATATAATATATATATATATATATATAGTTTATTTTTCTTTTTACATTTGGTTATAACTATACAATTTAATTAATCAATTGTACATTTACAATTTTTATAAATACAATCTCACACTTCTTTGCTCTCGTATAATAAAATATTGAGAACTTGATTTTTCAAAGATCTTTTTCAATATCTTTGTTTTCAAATTCACTATGGTATCAAAGACTTCCTTTAAAAAGAAGAGCCCTCTCAAGATTAAGAATTCCAAGAAAGAGAAAGACATCCAGTTTGGTAGAAGTCTACCCTCTTGCTTCGCTATTAGAGTGTCCAGCCTAGATATCTCGTTGTCCCTTTTAGTAGAAGATAGTTCATACTTCTCCTCAACTCCAATGATTTCTTCATCAATAGCGAATGCGATTTGTCTATTCTTAGGTTTTTTCTGTCAATGTTGCAAATTATGTTTTTATAAAGCTGTCTTCTTCTAATTTTCTGTTATGATAGACGCAAGTTATCTCTCTTCTTGAAAGTGAATATTTTATAGGATTCATTGATGGAGAATATGACATGCCATAGTGTTTGTTAGAATTGTCTGATGATAAAGAGAATTTAATTAATCTACAATACATAACCTGAAAGAAATCATATTGTAGAGTTAAAACCTAGATAACGAGTACTTCGTCTGATGAAGCTTTGCAAAATTTTCAAATTATGGTTAAACTAATGAAGCTTTGTGAATTTTTCAAATTATGGTTTGCTTGCCTAAAAACAAGTAATTTATTAACTTGAAGTTACAAAAGTTACTTATTGAGTGGTATCCAAACAAGCCCCTATCAGCTGAAAATGACTCGGATTTTCTAATGAATAGATTAATTTTTGGCCGTATATGAAAAAAGTTGAGAAGGTTATAAAAAATGAAATTAAAAAATCTCAATGTTATTTAACCATCTATGTAGGGTATACTGTTATATGTGCATGATATTCCAATCACGAATCAAATGGGTCCACCATGAAATGTTAAAAAATCAAGTCTATGCAATCATTATATAGGACGCATGATAGAAAATAATGGACATATACTTGAAACTTTTGAATTCACGAGGGTCGTCATGTGATTTTTGGATCGGCCTAATTTTTCGGGCATTCTACTTTCTTGGTGAGACAATTCTTCTAAAAGCATTGAATAATGTTAATAAACCATAGTCCTCAATAGAAGATATTGTAGAATAAGCATTTTCTAGAGACGGTGTAAAGGATCCGACCTCCTATATTTCCACCATAATATCCATCCACTTACATTTTAGCTTTCTCAACCCCATTGCTCCTTGAAGCATTCACACTATTGGAAGAAGATGTGTCCTTAAAAGTTAGGATACATAAGAAGTGGGGCCCACCCAAGATAGAATACACTTACCATTTGATCAAATGGGTATGGAGAAATAAGGTGGAGGAAAATCAATCAGAACCGTTCTTTTTTTTTCTTTTCTTTTCTTTTCTTTTTTGCTATCACTCAGGTTGAATTTATTGGACGGCTATTGAGTCGAGTGCTATGATGAGTGGGCCACTGGCTGCAACCGTCGGGAAAAACGGTGATGCAATAAATTCAACAGAAAACATGATGATGTATTTCTATCCCAAACAATTCACATGAATATCTGTGTTATCATAAAACATTGCCAGCCATTTATTGAGCAGAAAGAGACATAATCATACCAGTGCACCCGACCTTTCACTTTCATTGCTCCACCCAAATGAGCTGACCATTTAAGTCCTCGTCCCCCGCCCTCACGCCACTCATTTATGTCCATGGGACCACACTAGGTTCTTAGAATTCTCTTTTTATAGACCCACACACCTTATCTGGAAATTAATACCAAGACTGCAGTATTGAAACGGGGTTATCTTCACTCAGTCTACCACTTGAGAGCTATTATATATATATATATATATATATATATATATATATATATATATATATATATATATATATATATATATATAAAATAATGCATTTGGTCAAGGTAAACATATGCACAACGTTGGATATATACATTGAGGTGGGCCCTACAGTCAAGGTCTCACCCATATTGTTGGATTCTGGTCACATCGAAATGGCACTCCTCCTTACCTGGCTTAATAGAAAAGTGTAAATTTTCATTGAGCCATGTCAGGGGTTACAAAGAATCACAGCCCTAGGTTTTCACTTGAAGTATAGCTTGCCATTTAAATTGGCCCAAACAACTGATGGGTGGGTCCCATTGATTGCACCAGTGGAGTATGGGTGTCAACTAATTCCACCCTCATACATATCAATTTCATAATGCACATGATGCTAAAGATCAACGTTGCTAAAGGCATCCACATGTTCAAAGCCATTTGCTTAAATAAAGGTGCATTTCCCATCGGGGAAAAAGGGTTGAGACCTTTTCAGTCTTTTCCCATAGAAGCTCGCACTTGGATGTTGCATCTCCACCTTTTTCCATCTCCACGCCTTTTTGCCTTTTAGTGGGGAGCGGATTAGGTGAGGCCCTCAGAGTGGGCCCACCATGATGTATGTATTTTATATCCATGCCGTTCATCTGTTTTTTCAGATTATTTTAGGTGTGAGTCCTAAAATAAAGCAAATTTAATTTTTAGGTGTACTATATTATAGGAAATAGTGGTAATTGAATATTAATGAGCTACATAAGTTTCCGATCAAGCTGGTAATTATTTTTTTTACTTTCATTTAGATTTATGTGACCTTATCTACAAGTTGGATGACAAATAAACATTACCTAGACCTTACGATAGGACTTGGAAAGTTTTTTATAGTAATGCATTCAATCAGCACTATTTCCTGTAGTATGGTCTACTTGAGATTTGGATCTTATTCATTTTAGGCTGATGCTCTAAAATAATTAGGCAATACAGATGGATGACACATATAAAATACATACATTAGGCCTTATGAAAAGGGCCGCACCTTCTTGGGTGAGGCCAAGTCACACTTAATTAGCTCCAATTTTTAATCATGCGTATTGTTCATACAGTGGGCCCCACCATGAATGACTAAATATTCAAAATTGTCCTACTCCAACTGCATACCAGACTTTTTCCCTTGGATATATGCTTCGTGAACTGCCCATGTGGAGGCTAACTAGGCAAGAGGAAAAAACAATCAATTACATTGCCTGCAACACTTGGCTATGTACTATGGCCAATAAAACAACGCCATGCAGCTTGCCACGGCGAAAAGAATTCTCAAGGTGAAAGAATGCTTTTGCCCATTTTAACTAGACCGCAGACATTCTTGCAGCCTTGAGGTGGTCCAGTAAAAAAGTGCATGTACCCCTAATAAATGTATGTACCCTTGAGGTGGCGCAATAAAAAAAGATATGTACCTCTAACAGATGTAAGTGGGTAAATGCATATCCATATGAGAATGTTATGGCAAAATTAAAGTCAGAAGTGTAAAGATGTGCACTTGTCATATATGAGCTCATAAAAAAATCCGGAGCAAAATTCTCCCCTGTGAAATGATGCTTTTGCCTTTTTGTTAAAGTAAAACTCGTATCTGGTGAGGTCCCAAAACAATAAAAGTTTTTTTTAGAAATGCTTGGTAGGACCACAAGATGAATGGCTTGGACAACTGCAAGATAAAACCCTGCATAGGTCATGCTCAGACCAATAGAACACAGACACGTGTACATTTTAAACTTATAAGCTCGATTCATTAACGCACGAGTAAGTAAAGATTACATGCAAATACAAAAGAGAATCCCAGAAATGAGACATGAAAGCTAACAGCTGTGGAAGAAAAACACACAGACACTTATCCATCTCTGCTTGGTAATGCAATCTTCTACCAAGGATTCTTCGATTCTACGGTTGGGAGGCAAGGTCTGTCGTGGGTTGGTCTGATCACTTCTATGGTGGGTCCCATCAACTCAGAAACATGTCAAGACCCGTTCGATTCCAGCAAAAATTGCGGTACAGTGATCAAATGGGGCATTGATCCACACTGTTCAAGCTCCTGATATTTTTCATCTCCCAAACCACCGGAAAACTAGAAAATACAAATTCATCCGTTCAATCTGCCTCTAAGCATAAAGGGGTGAAGCAGACGGCCTGGGATAAGATACCCTTGTGTCGGTTGCTTCATCTGAACTTCTTCTCCGTGACCTGCGCCCACTGCTGCTGCTGCTGCTGCGGTTGTGGCTGTTGGTGTCTGGTTCGGATCGTGGGCTTCTCATCATGTCTTTGGCATCCTGCAGCTGCTCCAAGGTTGCAACCACATCGTCCATGTTAGGCCTGAATTTGGCTTCCGTCGATATACACTGAAGTGCGAGAGTAGCCACTTTATGAGCTCCTCCTGTCGAATACTGCCCTTCAAGACGGGAGTCCAAGACACGGAAGATTTTCCGCCTGTGGACCAGGAAGGGCCTGGCCCACTCTACCAGATTGTGCTCCCCAGAAGGCCGGTTCTTGTCAACAGTGCGGCGGCCAGACAGCATTTCTAGAAGGACGACTCCGAAGCTATATACGTCACTCTTGGTGGTTAGATGACCTTCAAAACCAATGTTGCTGTTTGATTAGGTGGGGACTCTTCTCGCTAATTATAAGAGAAATCGAGAACGCACATACAAACATTGATTACTTGAGCAATTGTGAAATGTAAGCAAAATAAAAGCATTAACATAACAAATGATGGTACTTGAGCAATCGTGAAATGTAAGCAAAATAAAAGCATGAGTGGGGTATTTGCAGATATTGCTGTTTCATGTCCACCTGGAATCAGGAGCATTTCAGCCAGTTTTGCAGCCTTTTTCAAGGTGGAGGAAACATGATAACCGGGAACCCTTTTCCAGTTACTTTCATTTCGCTTCCCGCTTAAAAAGAGTTTTCATTTCATCCCCCTTTGAAGTGAAATGAATAGGACAATCCCATCTGATTAACTCAGTAGATACCCTACATGCAAACAGACCATAAGCTTGCAAGGTGTTTCTGTTCTGGGTACTACATCAGCTCCAAATGTCAACAATCTGCTCTACTATTTTCATAAGAACACGCATATGGGTCTCCAGATATCAATCCATGATTCAATAATGATACGTGGGAAGTTGCTGATCAGAATGGAAGGATAAAGGAGATTGCAAGACACAGACATGGACTGGAGTGTGTTTGCAAGAAATTACATATGGAAATGCAAATGAAGGCATACAGCGACTGCCCACTCTAAAAAATACCTGTTGCAAGATACTCAGGAGCTGCATATCCGTAGGTTCCCATGACCCTAGTAGAGACATGGCTTTTATCACCTGTTGGACCGTCCTTTGCCAGACCAAAATCAGAAAGCTTGGCATTATAATTCTGCAATTAAATAATGAAAAGAAAAGGAGATGAGATTATGAAAACTGAAATGACTGAATAAATCTTTCAGAGGCTAGAGAATCAATGGTATGAGATAAATTATCAATTCTAGAATAATACTCCAGTAGAAAGACAAACGGTAAATGACTTGTAAGTCACGTACTGAGTCCAGCAGCACGTTAGATGTCTTAAAATCCCGGTATATTACTTTTGTTTCTGCATTGTGGAGAAATGCAAGCCCCTTCGCAGCCCCAAGAGCAACCTTCATGCGAAGGTTCCAAGAAAGGGGCTGGAAATAAGTACCTCCTGCATCAACATGTCAACTACCGCATAAGAACAAAAAATCAACACACACCACACATGAATTAATCTGGACATGCATCTAAAAATCAGATGTTGGCGGAGAATATTGAAGAACTTACTCCTGAAGAGATGATTTTCCAAACTCCCACGTGGCATGAACTCATATACGAGCAGCCGTTGCTCATCTTCTAAGCAGTAGCCAATCAAGTTCACAAGATTAGTATGGTGTAGCTGCCCCAGATAATTGACTTCTGCCTACAAATTCAAAGATACCACAGAAATTAAGCAATCTCGACATCTGAAATGCCTGTTAAAATCAAAAGCATTTGGAAAGCCATAGGCTACTCTTTAGTTGACTTGGCGAATCTAGGACAGCCCAATCCTAGCAGATTACTCATGCACAACTGCATGCATCACGACAGTGCATGCAACCTTTCTATGTCTGATGTATTAGAAAAAAAAAAATGCATGCATATGCAACTTCTGGACACAAATGCACATACATAAAGAAAAAACATTCCAATTTTGCCGGACATTAGCCAGATTACAAAGATAGTGAGAATCCAAACTCCAAATGGGCATAATGATACTCACCAACCATTCCTTATGACCCTGGTAACCATCTTGATTGAGCCTCTTCACAGCAATAACTACACCGGTGCCTGGCCTGGTTGCTGCAAATGAATTCTCATCAATCCACCCTTTAAAGACCGAACCAAATCCACCTTCTCCCAAAACACTGTCCGGGCGGAAATTCCGGGTTGCACTTTTGAGTTCGCTAAAGGTAAAGCTTTTTAAATTGGATGACTGCAAGATCTCGCCTTCACTCCGAGGGGTTGCAGGCACAGACGCTGAAGAGACCTTGCTGCTTGAACTGCTGAGATTAGTTCCGTCTTTGCTAACATATTTTGAAGTCGCTCCTGTACAATCCAATGTGGCATGAGGGAAAGAAAATGGAACTCTCACAACACAAACCGTCACCATCGGTCACATCTTCCATTAAATACGCATGACACGATCAATACGTGAAAACATCATGCACAAGTTATAACCAAACCCAGATCTTCCAGTGGATTTAAGAGAAGCATATTGGCAAGCCCTGATTTTTGGGTAGTAAACTCCAACTGTATAAATCCACAAATTCCAATAAATCTAACTCAAAACTACAGAGTCTGGTATTTTCAGAAAATCCAACTTGAATCATGACAACCTACAGTTTTCCAGGAAATTCAAAACCAAATTGAAGAACAATCCATATTCTGCAGTAAAGCAGACGAAAAAAATCAGCACAAGAAAAAATCTAGCAGAAGTACCTTTGGGGATGAGGCTACCACAAGAACCTCAAATTTACACCAACACAACTTGATTTGAGACAACATCCACAATGAATAAGAAGTCTAGAAAAAATACAACACAGAACAGATACAAAATGCCCAACTATAGTCATTGAAAACTCTAAAACTGCAATTTTTTTTTTGTAAAAATAAACCCAACTAAATGCAAAATGCAGGATTTTCAGTAAATAGAACACATTTTGAAATGAAAAACACGATTTGAGGGGGGAAACCTCCAATTTCCAGAAAAGAAAAAATAATAATAATAATAATAATAATAATAATAATAATAATAATAATAGAAACTGATGAAGCCTGTAATTCGAACCAAAGCTCACAGAAAGTGGAAGAAAATAAACACTTTCATTAAAAATAACAGAAAGTGGAAGAAAATAAACACTTTCATTAAAAATAACTCGAATTTCAGCAAATTCAAAGATGAAAATCTGCAGTTTTCATCAAATTCGAATCACAGAAAGGACCAAATTTGATCAATTAAAGCTCAAATCCCTAACTAAATCTTTGGTGTTTCATTAAAATTGAATTACAGGAAAATGAAGAACTTCACCAACCAAAATTTAGAAAGAAAAAAAAAATCCACAATGCCCACAAACAAAAAAAAGGTGGACTTCCATCAAATCACTAAAAAAAAAAGAAGAAGCCAAACAAACAGGATCCGCAAATTTCTACTTCAATATGGAACAGCCTCAAAACGTAGATTTCAGAAAACCAGAGAAAACCGCTGATTATCATTAGACAGAACTTAACACTACCACAAAAAATACATCTCCAGCATCCGCAAATCTCATCAAATCACTCAAACCCTAAACCACTGTATTCCACAAAATTTCCTTGAAAATGCAATCTCCCGTCACCACAAAACAACACAAATTTCCCTACTCACTCTTCGAACAGCACCAAAAACACCAATTTTCACGAAATCAAGAAAAAGAATCCAAATCTCCATCGAAATCAACCTCCAACAGCACCTTAACCCAAAATTTCAGCGACTCAAACTAAGAAACCGAAACTTCCACCGAAATCCAACCCGACCTTTAAAATCCCCCAAATTTCTTCCAAAAAACCTCTAAAACCCCACAAATTCTTCAAAATCGATATTTAAAAAAAAAAAAAAAAAAATTAGAGAGAGAGAGAGAGAGAGAGAGAGAGAGAGAGGAACCTGAAGACGAAACGCTATGAAATGGGCTCTCCGCCTTGATCCGAGCGCTCAAGCAAATCCCCATCTCCAAAATAACAGCTTCTTCTCTACTCCTCTTCGGCCCTAGAAGCGCGAAAACTAGGGTTTCCGAGCGAGCGAGCGAGCGAGAGAGAGAGAGAGAGACAGAGAGAGAGAGAGAGAGAGAGAGAGAGAGAGAGAACCCTGAAGGAATCGGGGAAAGGGAGGGGGATCTGATGAGAGAAAAAATGGCTTTTTTTTCTCTTTTCTATTTGCTTCTGGAAAGAGAGGTTTTCACACCTACGAATTGAAGTCTGGAAGTGGATTGGAATGAAAATGTAAGAAATGTTGTAGCCTGCAGGAGAGACAGTCTAGTGGGTTGTGTATGGAAACCCTTCCATACAACTAGTTGCATTTGGACTTTTTGTAGTCTACATCATCTATCTGCACCGTTCATTACGTCCATTCCATTCTTTTTCCACTACTCTGAAGATATCACAGTAAATGGATTGTCCTAAACACTCGTGACTTGATCTATGTTGCATGAACAATCTTGTCCGACCATTTCTTCATCCCATTACTTGAATGGTTTCGATCATCCAATCAGTATTATTTTCGATGTAACAGAATAAGGGTAAACTGGACCTAATGGACGGCTCAGATATCTGATACGGATGGAAACAAGTCCAAACCCAACTAGGTGCATGGAAAGTTTTCAGTCTCCCATAGCACTATAAATTACATTACTCTTAGATAGTAAAATCCATTGATCTAGAATGTTCATTAGGTCCAACGCACATTCCATGGGCTACCATGCTAATATCACATTGATTTGACAAATATTGACCATTTGATCACTGGCCTCTCTAATCTAAACGGTCGAGATCGTTTAGCAAAAGCAGGTCCAATCAACAGAGATGTCCGTCTATTTGTTAGGGCCTTCATGGATTGCTTGCAAATCTAAAGAATATCTTTTGTTAGGAAACCATAACCATAACCATCCCATCCATTAGGTTGGAAAAGGACGGCTAAAGAAAAAAAAAAAAAAAGGCCGAAGAAGAATGGATTTGATCACGAAGCAGTGCACGTTTTACATGGTAGTGTATGAAATGTTTTGTAGACTTAACGGACGGTCCAGATCAATAGATTGGACTGTCCAAGCGAAGCTCTGCAGCTGGGAGCACTACAACTTATGGTACTCTAAGAACACTGTAGCATTTCTCGTAAGCATCTCTAGTGGGTACGGAAACCTTCCATGCATGCACAGTTGCATTTGGCCTTTGTGGCAGTAAGGTTATCTATCTGAACCGTACATCAGGACCAGTCTACCATACTTTCTCTTCTGTTAAAATATCATTGAAATCAGATCTCGTAAACATCTGTGGCTAGATTTATCTTCTAAAACAATCCTGTCCATAATTTGTTATTTTGATTTACTGAACGTCTAGGATCATCCAAAATGTATGATTTTTTCAAGATAGCATGTTAAGAGTGAACTGGACCCGATTGAAGGTCCAGATGGGTGATGTGGATGTGAACGAGTCTAGATGCAACTGTGTGTATGGACGGTTACGATCGTGAATCATTTATGCCGTTTATGGAATATCTTGCGGAGAAACAAGCAGGGCTTTTTCGAGATTTTTAATTTTTTATCCGTTGTCATTTTTTGGTACGTGACGTGCACATTTCATGGCAACGTTAACATCCAGGTGTTTTTATTTTTCCAGTAACGTGTCGCTTTTCTAGAAATCCGATCCGTAAAAATTGTGGGCTGAAGGGGTTGTTACATGACTCGAACCGAGTAACCTCAGCTTGAATTCGGGTCGGCTCAGTCATCGAGCTTGATTGGCCAGCTCGACTCGGTTTGGTCAGCAACTCGGCTAGTTGGAGCCGAGTTCGAGCTAAGATCGAGTCAAGTTTGCTTATGCAGTATTTTCATAAACACCTAGATTGTGAGACCCGTATTCTAGCCCATATCGTTTCGTAGGCTCTCATGGTCCTCTCAATCGAATTCCGACAACTTTCGACCTTCATCCGACGTTTGCACGCAATCCTAATCCGAGTCCTGCAAACTTGAGTCGACTCAACCCGAGACTTGTACCCAAGCGACACGCACCGCCGCCGCGTCTCGCGCACCAAGGCGATACCCAGGCCAGGAGATGTGGGCCCGCGTTCAGTTCGAGGAAAACGTCGCGCATTTGCAATTCCGAGATAATCTTTACCCAATGTCGTGTCAATCAATCAATCAATCCCATCAATGATCAAGTACATTTAAGTACACATCACCTCACACCCCATCCCCAAGCAACCTCAAAAGTCAACAATCCCTTACACAACCCATCCCCTATCAAGTACACCCATCACTCACCTCACACATCACTCCATCACCCATCTCTCTCTCTCTCTCCTTACAACCCTCTCTCTCTCTCTTGCATTTCTCAACTCATTTTCCAAGCAACCAAAAGATCACACGTCTCAAGCTTCCCAAGCTTTCATGGAGGAGCTTTAGTGTGCCCCACTTCCTACTCTCTCATCTCCCATCTCAACCATTCTTTCTTCATCATCTTACGTTGAGATCGAAGTCAAGGAGTTTGGCGTTCCATCAGACCAAGAAGAAGTGGACGGTGGGTGATCTTGGACCCACATTTTCTCTTTTTATTATTTATTTGTTTTATGATTTAAGGGCCCATATCTAATGGGACCCACCTTGATGTATATTTTGTATCAAAGAGGGGCCCATAATGGCGGGGGCTCTCTTTCTCTCTCTCTCTCCGTGTGATGGCTGGTGGCCCACCTTGATGCATAATCATATCCATGCCGTCCATCCAACCTACAGCAGCAAGGCGGCTGTTGTATTGACACCGCCCAAAGTCGTGAGCCCCACCATGAGATATGTGTTTTATCTTACCATCCATCCATTGCGTGTACCTACCCCACACGTGTGATATGCGTAAGGGTGGGGCCCACCAAATGCACGTGACTCAATCTCGCTGTTCGTCCAGCAAGGCTCGGACGGCGAGCCACATGATGTATGTGTTGTGTCCAGTCGTCCATCTGGACGCTGGACTTTCCTGTCCTGTTATATGTATATATATATATATATATATATATATATATAATATATAATATATATTATATATATATATATAGGAAAACGCCACCTGGGAACCAGTTCGTACGTAGTACGTACGAACTTTTTTGAGAAACCCATCATACGTGATGATCTCGCACTTGAACGGTCCACATGAAGCAAAACCTCATGCACCTCATAGTACGAATTTTAAATTGATCCGAAAATTTGGTGGACCATGAATAATGTAAACAAGTTCTTTCTTTGATTTTAATCTCTTTGCTATGGACGGTATGTATTAAAGTTGAGCTATAAAAGTTAAAACTTGGTCCTGGGGGGGTTTCACTAGGTGCTACTTCACATGAACGGTTCAGATTTTGGATCCACATCACGTATGATGGGTTCTGAAAAAAGTTCGCACGTAGTACGTACGAACTGGTTCGCAGGGAGCGCGTCTCTCTCTCTCTCTCTCTCTCTCTCTCTCTCTATATATATATATATATATATATATATATATATATATGTATGTATGTATGTAATGTATCTGTGGGGGCCATGCCAAGTGGGACCCACTGCTTGAAACAGGTTTGGCTGGTGTGCACTGGCTAGCAGCCAGTCACACGTGATGCATGTGTGTTATCTATGACCGTCCAACCATTTTGATGGTGGGACCCACTGCTAGACTGACGTCAGCAAGTTTTGTGGGTCCCACGTGATATCTCAACCAGCCAAATGGTGGGACCCACTATTGGACTGACGTCAGCAAGTTCTGTGGGTCCCACGCGTGGATGTGTCCCATCCACACCGTCCATCCATTGGCAAGCTCGTTTTAATGCTGAGCCTAGTTGAAGCCTATTCAAATCTCTGGTGGGCCACTACGTGAACACCACCATAATGTATTATTTCATCCACACCGTCTAGATTATCTTGGATGGTGATGGACAATGTTTGGACATGCTGGGCAATGTATGGATGGTGCTGATCTACCTGGATAATGTGTGGACAGTGCTGATCATCATTATGTGGGCCATGTGCCCTATGAGATGATAGGGTACAGTGATACACATGTTACGCTGCAGCTATTGAAATGATTTTGGTGTGGCCCAAGCCCACTTGAGGGCCATTGGTGCGGCCCATCATCATGATGTGTTTTTGGCTCATGTGCGGGGCCCATCTGTTTGTATTGTTTGGCCTAAACACGTGGCCCATTTGATGCATACGAGGCTCAAGCAGTGCGGCCCACTTGTTGTATATGAGGCCCATGGTGGTGAATTTACGGCCCATGTGATGAGGCCATTATGATATATTCGAGGCCCACGGGCGCGGCCCATTGAGATGTATTCAAGGCCCATGGGCGAGGCCCATTGTGATGTATTTTGGGCCCATGGCGTGACCTATTGTGATACACTTGAGGCTTTGTATGAAGCCCAAGGCGATATATGTGAAGCCCATGAATGAGGCCCAATGTGATGTATGTGTGGCCGCTACGTTGTGTATGAATCCCTTATGTGGGCCACCCCTTTGGAGTAATGTTGGTTAGATGTCCACATCGATGGGCAATGATGGTTAGATGTCTTCATTGTAACCTTCCTTTAGGCCTTGTTAGGCCCATTCTCATCGTTCTCTTAGTGGGCTAACCCAAACCAGTGGGCCCCATTCGCCATAAACGGATGGCTCAGTGCTATCGGATTTGATATAACCACATCCGAGGGCCGATCTTTATATAATGGTTTGATTGGTCATTCATATATGGATCCCGCAGTGTATATAGGCCAATTGTTGAGGCCGATTCCGATTGTCGATACCGATTTTGATTGTTGAGGCCGATTCCGATTATCAAGTCCAATTCCGATTGTCGAGGGCGATTGTTGAGGCCGATTCCGATTATCGAGGCCGATTCCGATTGTCGATACCGATTTCGATTGTCGAGGCCGATTCCGATTGTCGAGGCCGATTTCGATTTCGATTGTCGAAGCCGATTATTGAGGCCGATTCTGCTTGTCGAGTCCGATTGTTGAGGCCAATTCCGATTCCGATTGTCGAGGCCGATTATCGAGGCAGATTCTGATCGTCGATACCGATTCCGATTGTCGGTTCTGATTCCGATTGTCGAGGCCCAATGAGATGCATATGCAGCCCGTATTTGAGGCCCATTGTGATGTGCATTCGGCCTGTGTTTGAGGCCCAACGTGATGTATATACGGCCCATATTTGAGGCCTGTTGTGATGTGCATTCAGCCCGTGTTTAAGGCCCAATGTGATGTATATAAGGCCTATGTGATGAGGCCCATTGTGATGCATTTGAGGGCCAGGCGATGGAGCCCATTGTGATGTATGTTAGGCCCATGTGAAAGGCCCATCGTGATATATATTAAGCTCTTGGGTGAGGCTCATGGTGTTGTATATTTGGCCCTTGTGTGAGGCCATTGGTCCACTGTATGTTAGGCTCTATATGAGTCATTCCTTGGGAGCAATGTTGGTTAAATGTCCACATGGTCGAGGTCGATTGTCGATGCCGATTATGGACACCGATTATGAATATGTGACAGCATAACATCATGATATATGCCCATATGCATCATCCGTATATTTATTATGAGATATGATTGACCATTGTATATGCCATAGTGCCAGTTGTTATGAGACTGGTTTGGATAGAAGTCTTTTGTGGTGAACCCCGTAGCCTGCGATACTACGGACTATCATCTCGACTTCATACTCCAACTTAGTCATTTCATTCGCGTCGCATATTGCATTGTGTTCTCAGCACATAGTACTTGGCTTATTGTCTACGCATTGTATAGCTGATTTACATTGTTTTCTCAGTATATGATATTGGTTTATTATATTTTTCTTTCGCATAGCCTGCATAAAGCTGATGGTATTTATGGGCTTATTAACATGTTTTCACGTTACTTTGATATCTTATGATTTACAAACTTACCAGTATTTCTGATATTGCATTATTTATGGCCTTGTCAGTATTTTCGCTTACTCTAATTACTCTGATATTGCTTACTTGACACTTACCTTGTACACACACTTTCACCACCCACTATGTTTTTTATAAGCTTATCCACGATAGATGCGTGCAGATAGCGTTAGGTTGCAACGACGTTGATCTTGGAGCATGTGGCGGACCTCTGGAGCTTTGATTTTCGATATACGTATCTCCCTTTCAGCATTGTAATCAAATGATTATATTAATGGATATGTGATGATGATGTTGCCTTTGTGATTTGGTTAAACTTGTGGTTATGCTTCTTACAAGATAAACATACGTGGGAAAATCCTCCTTATAGGATTCCAGGATCGGAATCTGGCATATGGGCGATGGGAGCCGAGAATGGGGTACTACGGAGGCTGTCGACACCGAATTCGACGATCGGGATTCCTGTGAGTTCGATTTCTGAGTTTGGGGTATGACATAGACTGCACCTTCAAAATTCCACTGTTTGTACAATAATGATAATGGTTTTACAAGTATTTTATTAAACACCTTCGGAGCAACATAAAAACCAAGAAAAATGGGTATTTGTTTCATGTACATACCTTGCCACTCGCCACACTTTGTTGGGTCATTTCATCAAACACTTGGTAAACAACGTCAATATCAAAGGGAGAAAGATCGCAGTGAGTGCCTGAGAGAGAAGGGGAGACTAGAGAAAGAGAGAGAGGAAAACTAGAAGATGGGTTAGAGATTAGGGGTGTCGGGCAAGAGAAATGAGTTAAGGTTTAGGGGCGTCAGTGGTGCCCATAAGGGAAAAGGAAGAGTAGTAGAGAATGGTAGGGTTTTTTTTTTAAAAAAAAAGGTATATATAGGGAGGAGTCGAGTGAAACCAAGTCAAGCCAAGTTCGAGCTGGATTTGATCCGAGTCGCGTTGAGCTCCAAAAATAAGCGGTTCAAACCGAGCTAGCCATGTTCGTGTACACCCCTGGCCATCGTACGAATATCATCGAAACCAAAATTAGAATAATCCGCTCATTAAATGGGCCAGATAGATGCATCTATGTGTTAACGTTGAGGATGTAGCCTTCACAGGAGATGGAACATTAGAATTTTTTATCCAAGTTATCTTTACGATGTATACCACATTTTTTGACGGGTCGGATTTTGTATTGACACGAAATGTTCATGGGAAATAACGCGTTGCATGTAAAAATTCCCATACAACGTTGTATGGGAACTTTACTCTCTTTTATCGTACGGTGGAAACCGGAGAAAGGAACTACGTAGAGCCGTCTCTCCAAAACATATACTCGTGGAAAAGAGGCAAAGATGCATCAAGTGGGACTATAGATCAGTGATGAATGGTTTATGTTTTAAAAATCAAAACGATCTGACAATCCTAGACGTGAATTTACCTCACATTTCTTCACTTGATATCTACCGTTAATATTTTGGTTACAAACCGAATTTGAGGGCAATTGATCTGATGGCTAGGATCACCTGGTATTTATATTTCTTGGACCAGATGATATCAAAGGTGGAATAAACTACATGGACAGTATGAAATGATTAGAACTTCACACGTGTGCTGTATAGAGACAGCTCTACCAGGCTTCGAGCCCGCATGAGTTTCTTACCGACACTTGCCGTGGATCCGCCAGGGATTTTAAAATAAAATAAAAACGTATTGACTTGGTCTTCTTCTCTTATCTAATGAAATTCTTTTTTTCGGAGGCCGGTACCGATACAACGTTGATGAGATAAGCTTATCTACAGCGCCGTGTGTGGGGCCCACTATGATGTGAAGTCTACATCCAATCCGTCAATAATCTGTGACCCCTCATATACAAAAAATAGGCCTATCTAAAATAAAGGTGGATCACATCACAGGGAACAGATGTGATGGGGACACCTACCATTAAAAACTTCCAGATCATATGTTGGGCCCACCGTATTTTTAATTTTACATCCAATCCATCATAAGATGCACCCTACCCGTCGGAATGGAAGCTCCAAAAATTAGGCCATTAAAAACCACAGTGGGCCACACCACATGGTTTTATAGATTACAGCATGATTTTACGTTGTGGCGACCGGGTTTTGGATGGCCAGATGTCTAAATACGGGAGGCATATGATGGACGAATTGGATCACTGCGTTGTTGTATTGAAAGCATATCCTGCAAGCATTGCAGAGAAACCGGTCTCCACGTGAACTTCTTTCGTGCCGACGTGTCAGGATACAGTAACGGTAGAAACGGTGGGCCACACCGTTAAGATCACCTTGTGCGAAAACAAGGATGGTACACTCATCAGGTGAAAACAGCATCGAAATCAGCGAATATCCGATGGTAATGTTCAGGAGGGGGGTATCTAGTGAGTGGATCCGATTGAATTTCACAGAGACATGATCTTCATGTGGGTGGCCAACTTTTAGACGGATCAGATTTCATACACATGTGATAAAACGGCACGAAAGACGCGGTTGTATGGGAACGTCCGCGTACAGGATTGTATACGATCATTTTCATTTTCTGTATTTTGTTTTGTTTTCTTGTTGGTAATGATGCCTGAGATGATGGGACCGGACCCGGTGCCTGTGGGAAACGGATTGCACACGTGGCTCAGATGGTGGGGGCATGGGAGGCATCGTCCGTTCATGTTATTTTACACACGTGGCATGCCAAAAGCCGTTCATTCGAGAGTAAGAAAGGGTCTATTTATTACATATGGCTCAGATGGCCCACACAAAGCAATTTTTTGTCAGTCGCCAATCAATGGTGGAGCTCGCATGATGTACGGTTTGGATGTTCATACACATGTGACACGTGTATGGTACGGAGCTAGTGGATCGACACCCGACCAATGAATATTTGGCACAGGCACAACGTGACCGGTTTTGAATGAACAGGAATCGTACGTCGTCATAGATGACGTGGATTGCGTACTGAGTTACTCAGTACGTGAGTAAAATCTGTGGGCCCACCGTAATGAATGCCTCTTATCTGTGCCGTCCATCCTTTTTTACAGCTCAATTTAAGGCATGAGCCCAAAATTGAAGCATATCGGAAGCTAAGGTGGACCACACCAGAGGAGACGGTAGAAATTGAGCGGTTACTTTGAGAACAACTTGCGGGCTGTAGAAGTTTCTGATATTAGTGTTTTTCCTTCATCCCTGCTTCTGTGACCTCATGAGCAAGTTGGATGACAAATAACATGAGTATGTCCACTGGTAGGTTTCAACGGTGGACATCATCATTCCAACTGTTTGTTTTGGCATGGTCCAATTGAGCATTATATATGCTTCAATTTTTGGGATATAGCTTAAAATGAGCTGAAAATAATATATAGACGGCGTGGATAAGTAGAGGTGTGTATGAGTCTTAGCTCATGCTTGGCCTTCGAGCTTGAAACAGCAACTCGTGCTCAACTCGGCTAATAGCTCAATCCAGTCTGAGTCGAGTTCCAGCTGAGTTTTCGAGTTTGAGTTTGCCGGAAAAAATGGATAGAATGGAAGAGAGGACTCACTTTGGAAGAGGAGATCGTCCGGACAGACGTTGGAATAAGGAATGTCGCTAGGCAGTAGAGAACGAGGAGTGTATTGGGCGAACGGACTGCTAATTTGGACGAAAGGGATGGAGAAATGGGTTAGGGTTGTTGGGTTGGACAAGTAGGGTCGGGCGACTCTTATATATTCATTTAAAACTCGATCCGAGTCAAGTCCCAGCCGAGTCGAGCTCAATATCGAGCCGAGTCGAGCTAGATCCAGCTTAAACTCAACTCGAAATATTCCGAACTCCCAAAAAAAGGCTCAACTCAGTTCGAATGAATTTCGATCCAAGTCAAGTCAAACTTTTTTGAACCAAGTCGAGCAAGTTACCGAGCTAACTCTGGTTGTATACAACTCTATGGATAAGACACAAACAACATGGTGGGCCTAGAAGAATTTACTCAGCATGCTATGTGGTATTGAGTTGGTACGCAATCCGCTCATCTACCCTTCTAGACTGATCCACACCGTCCATCCATATATCGTTTTAAGGAAGTAACCTAAAAAATGAAGCATATCCAAGGCTCAAGTGGGGGCCACACCACATGAAGCAGCAGTGATAATGATGCCACCGTTGAAATTTTTTTAAGGCCCACTGTGATGTTCATTTGCCATCCAACCTGTTCATAGGGTCGCACAAACCTGGATGAAGGTGAAACTTAAATTTCAGCTTGATCAAAAACTTCCATGGCCTTTTAAAAGTTTTCAACAGTAGGCATCCAATCCCCACCGTTTCTTATGGTGTGGCCTACTTGAGTCCTAAATCTATGTCTCTTTTTAATCTCATGCCTTAAAAATGATGTATTCAAATGGATTGATAACATGGAAAAAACACATATATCATGATGGGCCCCACAGATCCACTGCCAGGATCCAGTCCATCCGGGGAGGAATAGGACACAATCTGTGAGCTAAGTCCCCATATAGTGCCTATGCCGAGCTTTACAAGTATGACAACACACATTTCAGGTCTTGAATTCTCAGCTGAATGCATTTGTACCAGACAACATCTATCCATAGCTAAAACAACCAGGTTTGTGGGGCACACCATGTTATAAATGTAAATCCAACCATTCCACGAGATTTTTGTTCTCAAAATTTATGATGAGTGGACAACAAAAATCCTCATCAGGTCCATTATAATGTATAAATGACATTCAATCTATCCATAAGCCAACCTATTTTGATGTGTGACCCAGAAAATCATGTCAATCTAAGGCTCAAGTAAGCCACACCATAGGCAAGCATGTGAGTAAAAATGTCCACCGTTGAAATCTTCCAGAGGCCCACTACAATGCTTATATGATATCAACCCGAGTACATTGAGGATGAAGAGAAAAATTAAAAATTTGCTTTATCAGGAAGATTTAGATAGCTGGGGTCCTATGTGTGGTCCACTTAAATTTTAAAGGAGACTAATTTTTTGGGGTCTAAGTCTTACAATGATTTGATGAACATAATAGATTACATATATATGGACAGATAGGCATTAATGTCTCACCAACCTCAGTCCAAGCAAAATACACGTGTTAGTATAATAAGGTGAATTGCTTGCACAAGCATCCCAAATAAATTACTACAGCATTACTGGTCTTAGAAATGGATTTCAATTTCATTGTTCCTTATTTTTCTAAGCAATGGAGATATAGTTGTCCAAGGATAATAATTTGTTTCTATACCTTTCCAGTACTCATCTAAAAGGGCAGTATTTAAAGCTATTTTTCAATTACTTAATTATCATTTAATAATATTCCCTCTTAATTGGGTTTGGTTTATCTTAAAGGTAGACCTTGTCCGCATCTTATTATAAATTTTAATTCATTTTTCATTTTGGGTGGGCCTATTTTATTTTTTAAAGAAAAGTATATTTTTTAATATGTTTGGATAACATATCCTATAGATACACGGTTAAAGGGTTGTCTGGTAGTAACAAAAGTTTAATATATTAATATTTTACCTATAATTTGTATACAACTCATCCACATTTGGAGGGCTTTCCTTGTTCCTATACAAATTAAAGACCAGCTCATCCATGGAAGGGTGCATATCTTTTAAATGGGTCCGGATTCAACCAGGCCGAAGCCTGATTAAGTTTGATTAGGTTGTAACCATGGGGCCCACCTTGATGTATGTGTTATATATCCACATTGTCTATCTATTTTTTTTGTTTTAGCTCATTTTAGAAACTAGGCTAAAACTAAAGTAGACTCAAATCTCAGGTGGACCACACCTTAGGAATAGTGGTGTTTGAACACCTACCATTAGAAACTTCCTATGGCCCACTGAATGTTTATTTGCCGTCCCATCTGTTGATAAGGTCAAACAGACCTCTTTCATACAAATACCAGCTTGATATAAAACTTGTGGCGCACAAGAAGTTTTTAATAGTCAATCACTACTGTTTCCTATAATGTGGTTTGCCTGAGATTTGGGTCTACTTCATTTTTTCAGCCAACGTCCTAAAATGAGCTGAAAAAAAGGATGGACAGCGTGGATGTAAAAAATCAAACATCAAGGTGGGCCCCACGGACCAGACTGAATAAGGTGTATTTATTTTTTCTAAAACTTCCATAATTGCAATTAACCAGACAATAATACTTGCTCTAAATATTTTACTAGAACCCCATTTAAAAATTATTTAGCATGTCCCACAGATTATACACCAAAACCCAGTGTATAACCATCCTTCCTCAGCACATACAACCACCACACCTAACTTTTGATGGGTCATGTCCTTAAATGTGCTCTGTGTTGGGTGGGCCCATGCTGATTCAACATCTCTCACCCATCTGATCAAAAGTCTACGTTTGGATCTTTAAGTAAAAGTTAGGCAAGAATCATACAATCCAATGCCCCTTTATACACCGAATATCCATATATTATCCATACACACAACCTTTTATTGCTGATTGGTAGATTGACTTCTAAATGGGATTAGAGTCCAACTAACAACATTAATAAAATGAGAAATGATCCAATGGCCAATATCATAATCTATGGTACAGACATTTTCTTCCCATAGAATATCCAATCCTAACAAAAATCTGCTCATCCATTAATTAGGTGGGCTACACTACTACACAAAGCCATACCATCGGCTGCCCATTGATATTGACATTGTGTCCCGGTGTGTATTCGAGTCGGCCTGATTTTCATATCAGGTGATCCTTATGGTGTGGTGACGCAGGGGAGGACGTGAGGTCGAGCACCGTCTTCCTCAAGAGGATAACTATTCCGAATCCACGGAACTTCTCTGGACTCCTCACAGAGATTTCTCGAATCCACGAGAAAAGAGAGTAGAAAATAGAAATAAATTCTAAATAAATTCAAAATAGCTTAATTAATTCATAAAAACGAGTTCACAACCCTTTAAATAAGGGTACTAAGCAATGGGAAAGAAATCAGAATCAAACTACAACTAGGACTCCTAGAATTCGTGACTTACTATAAATAGTAAACTTACTATTTATAGACAGTCGTGATGTCTACTAGTGCGCAAGGTTTTCGGCCAAAAATAGTAAGTGTCCTATTTGGCTTCACCAACCCGTTCTCCTAATTATTCTAAGCTCTTTTCACGTTGGGCGCAACTCCTAAGCCCGACGGATGAAGAGCTATAAGCAAACTAAAACTTACTATTTATAGTAAAACGAAATTGAAACAGGGGGAAACAACTGTCAAATCAGGGGTTTCTCGCAATTCCGAGCGTCGCAACCGGCATAGCGGGGGTTGGTTGGCTAAAGTAGCTCGTTCTACCCCAAAATCATATATTTTTCGTCGGCTAACTCATTCCGAATTGCGAGATACGCCTGATTTAAGGTCTGATGGTCCAGATCACTTCTGTCGCCGACCGGGCCTTTTCTGATCCATCTTTGTCATGTAATTGTCCGCGACCCGCTCTACATCATGTGGCCCACCTTTTGTACGGATATGATATCCTACATACGTGGCCTACCTCTTCATATCAATGCATCTGATCATTTCTCTAATAAAATAGCTCTGCACACGTGAAAGCCCATGCCTAGTGAATGAGCTGGCTCTGGGCTTGAAACCATCACCGACTCAATTGCTATCAAGCGCCATGGGTGTCATAAGGGCAACTGCACCATCCCGTCTGACGGTTGTTGACACCGTCCATAGCATATTATAAAGGCGCCGGGTCCACTGGCAAGATTTGTAGGTTAACCTTAATCTAAAATGCGAATGTGTGGTCCACCAAAGTGTGTACATGGCATCCAATCCATCCAATACTAATCGTCCATCATGTTGTCTTAGGTGCCCAAAAATGACCTATCACCAAAACTCACATGGGCCACACTACATAAAATCATGCCTAAAACAAAAAAACAATAGAGTGTGGGCCACTTGAATTTTGGAATGTCTCGCTTTTTGGGATGCCGGTCATCCCAGTTTCGTGCCTTGTGAATGGATGGGATGGCACAAACAAAACACGGTGGGTCCCACACACAAGGTAGAAGGTTTTTAATGGTATCGTCATCTCAACTATTTCCTGTGGTATTGCCCACCGTAGATTTCAATGCTAAGGAAAACATGACAGGTGCATATGATGGACAGGTTGGGTGTCATTACACGTCAGAGTGGACCCACACATGGCTTTGTAGATACAAGGATTGCCTGCGACCCATGGGTCTTACTGTGATGTTTGTGAGAAATCCACACCGTTCATTTGTTTTATCAACTCATATTAGAACATGAGACCAAAAATGAAATAAATTTAAAACCTAGGTGGGCCACACGTTGAGAAACAATAGGATTGAACGCTCTACTGAGAATGTTTCAATGATGGGCATTCAACCGTGTTAATATTTCTTATCATGTGGCCCACTTGAGTTTTGGATCATTTTATTTTTTGTCTTATATCTTAATATAACTTTCACTTTATATGGATGAGGTGGATTTCTCACAAACATCATGGTAGGTCCCACCTAGCTTTGGGGCCATAGGCAATCCTGGTCCCTTTGTGATGTAGAGTGGGGGCGGACACTTTCATGTCCAAGATGGATCAGAGAAGGCCCAATCAGAGGCCGAAGTTACCAAGACTGTCAAAACCTTAAAATAGGTATATTTTGCAAATCAGAACAAGTTACTCAACGTACCATATATAAACTTACTATTTATAGTAAAAATGAAATTAAACACAGAATTCAACCGCCGATACGATGGAATCTCACAAATTCAGTGTAATACATAAATATGGTACGTTGAGTAACTCATTTTGATTTGTAAAATATACTTGTTTTAAGGTTTTGCCAGTCTTGATGATTTCTGCCTCTGAGTGGGCCTTCTCTGATTCATCTTGGACATGAAAGTTTTTGCAACCCGCTATACATGACATTGTGCGTTAAAATAGCCAACAAAGCTTTGTAGTGAGTGTGTGGGGGTGTGTGTGCATGTGTTAAAAATAAAAATAAAATAAATAAATCAGCTTTCTAATAATTTATTCATTATAAAAACAATTTCCCACGTCAGAAGGGTTTAGCTTTGTTTAATGGCATTTTGGTAGGAGACATGTAAAGGGACACCTAAAAGAGCTTGGACTAAGACCACACAAGCATGGAGCTGTGACCGTCTATACACAAACACGTATGCTAATATGCACACCTTTGTAAGGTTCACCTTTCAATCAGATGGGCCACACCGATCAGATCTTCTAGCCAAACATTCAAGGTCACACTCCTTAATTTCCTTGTGTGCTTTCGTTTAGAAAATCGAATTGGACGGTCATCCATGTTTTTTTTATTTTTTGTCAACCTAATATTCCATACACGTGCTGTATTGGTATTTTACTTTGAAACGCCTGTGGGCTTAACAAGATATCATTTGGAGCTGATGATACTACCGATAATAGAAAGTATGGTTTAAGGAAAGAATCGGAGGTAATTGACGGTGATTAAAGAACCATCGACGGTGATTTTTT
>JAJHSJ010001492.1:0-49752 GCA_021015155.1 Magnolia officinalis | reverse complement strand
GATTACTCCAACGAATTATTGGAACAAGAAATGGCCAGCCATAAATGTTCAACGGTGAAATCATTCAGCTAGGGATGCCTGCATCGCCTCTGACTTTTGTATATTCGGTCATCAGCTGTGGGGCCCACCAGATGGACATTAATCGTCGAAGCATCTAGCGCCTGTGGTCTCGTCGAGGAAACGGATTGGCTACTCCCCCTGCCACTAGCCCGGTGGCTGGTGATCGGTGCTCAGTGGGCCCCACCATTATGTATGTGTTTCATCTATGTCGTTCATCCATTTTTACAGATCATTTTAGGGCTTCAACTCAAGAATGAGAGGGATATAAATCTCAGGTGGACCACACCACAGGAAAACAGTAGTGATTGGATATCCACCATTAAAATCCTCCTAAGGCCCACTGTACTGTTTATTTGACTTCCAATATGTTGATTAGGTCATACAGACCCAGATGAAGGGAAAAAACAATGATCAGCTTGATCCAAAACTTTTATGGTCCCAAAAAAGTTTTTAACGGTCGACGTTCATTCAACATTGTTTCCTGTAATGTGGTCCACTTGAGATTCGGATATATCTTATTTTTTATTTTATTCCATAAAATTATCTATAAAAATAAATGGACGGAATGGATGAAACACATACATCATGGTGGGGCCCACAGAACACCGACCATCAACCATTGGCTGGTGGCAGGGGGAGTAGCCAATCCGTTTCGTTTGTGTGTTAGCACATGGGATGGCGTGCAAGCGGGGTCCCTTGCAGTGCGTGGGGCGTAACAAGCCCTAAACAGGAGTTATTTGATACTCTGGCTGTGTACCAAGCTTGATACGCAGGAAGTCAAAAATTATACATATGGCATAAAGTAACTCAAATGAACTGATCAAACTGTAGAACTCTCATAGTCAACCAAGCGTAAACTTTGGGTCATGATACATCTAAACTGGGACCCATTATAATTTGGACAAATTTAGCTGGAATTACGTGCAATCCAAGTGTGCAATTTCTAGGGAATTTCTAAGTGCAGGAGTATCATCATTCACACTTTACCAGAGTATTAAGGTTTTTCTTGAAATCAAGACCTCTAATTGAAATGTCCCTGCTCGTGCACATGTGTGCAAGGTTCCACAATGCAGTGTATACGACGCCAAAGGACCAATCTAATTTTTGGACCAAGGCATATACTTGGTGGGTGCCCACCATTGAATGGTTCAGATCTAACCTTTGCCTACAGGTGCTGATCTAATAATAAGATGGGTCGTACCATAGACAATGATGGAAAGCCACCTGAAATATCCAAAATCAGTTTAGGTCCACTAGAGGTATGTCCCAACAAGATAAGCTAATATAATTATTAGGTGGGCCACACCACAGATGATATAAAAACATAAAACCTATAACTTACACTATTTGACCCACTCGATGTTCCATTAATATTAAGTCTATTATTTTATCATAATCATAAAGTAAGAGATATTTTTGTTCTTTAGGATATTATTGGGTAGATTTAGCTAATCTATTATTTTATTATAAATATTTTCTATGAAATCTTCCTAAATAATATCCAGAATGAAAACACTCATAATCTGAAAATATTCTAAGAAATTTCCAAACAAAAAAAATTACCTATAATTAAATTTGTCTCTATGGACCCATCCAAGAGGATATTGTATCTAACAAATGGACCAAATTAATGAACGGTCCAAGTTAAATCTCTTATAAATGTTTTTAAAAAGTTATAATTAGGTTTAAGAATTGATATCTGGACTGTCTTTTTTTAATATTCATACCCCACTTTTGAATTTGATATAAATTAATAAAAGTGAAAAAACGGGTGTATATGTAAAAAAAATAAAATAGAATTTATTAGATTCCACCTTCATCAAGGTATTATAAACCATTCATCTAGTGATTGAAGGATGGGCAATGCCCCAATTTCTCCCCCATCAGATGATCCTATAGATTCCATTAGTGGCTTGAAAATGAGAAATCAGTAATGGTGGTCCACATTTGATTTGGATATTATTGGATATCGTATAAGCTTCTTGGAGAAACGGGGAGTCTTGTATTTCCCATTGGGATGTGGCCCACTATATAAGCTGCTTGATCACTAGCGGTGGCTGCTGAATTTAGAGATTGTGTGCTGAGCAAATTGCTCCATCCAACATTTGAGAGGTAATTCACAAGATTGTAGCCACTCATCACATAGATCCTGGCCCAAAAAACTAGTTGGTTTTGTCATAATGTGGGCTACCGTTTATTTTTCTTGTGCATCTGTAGCCTATCTAATGAGCAGACTGGTATGATTTTTGAGTATTGTAGTCTGAATTTTAACGTTGAATGACTCCATTGTTTTATTACACATTATATATGCCAAATAACTGCCAAAGCACTGAACTAGTCATTAAAATGGCTATAATGAAAAATGTGTACAATTGAAATTTCAGCCGTTGGTACACTTCCAACAGGTAAAAATCATTTTTAGTGGCACTCAAACATCTCTCTTTTAAGGATCTGATATCAGTAAGGAGCTAGTGCAAGTGGGATCTAAGAGGAAATTTAGAAAATTGTATAATGAATATGTTTTACCTCAAATTATGCTAACCAAGTCATGGGACTCACTACTGCTGAGCCGTAGTCCCAAAATTACATTGATCTCTGATTTGTGAACAATTGCCTGTTAAAATAGGGCTAGTTTATTTTATGGAGGTGTTTGATCTTTCAAACGCTCTTGTAAATACCTGAAAATGGATAATGATTATTTACATTTGAAATTACAGCATCTCTGGACATTGACAAGTACATATTCCATCTCTAAACCTAAGACAAAAAAACGAATAAATAATGGAGCCCACTGTGATCTATGTGACTAATCCACGCCGCCTTCCCTTCCCTTCCTCAGGCTCATTTTAGGGTATGAGCCAAAAAATGAGGCAAATCCAAAGCTTAAGTGTACACACCACAACAAACAGTGGGATTTGAACGCCTATTATTGAAAACTTCTTAGGGGGGGGGGGGGGGGGGGGGTGGCGCTCGCAAATATTTGGATGAAGTTGATATTGTGTTTTTCCCTTTATCCATGATTTTGTATCCTTCTAAACAAGTTAGACGATAAATAAACCTCAATGGAGGCCCTAGGAAGGAAATAACTTTTAATGGTAGATCTCATTAGGATCATTTTTTTACGTGGTGTGGTCCATTGAAATTTCAGCCATAGGTTTGTTTCCAATTTGTAAAATTCCATTTCAGTGGCACTCAAACATCTCTCTATAAAAGGTCGGGAGGTCAATAAGGGTGTGTTTGGATTGTAAGTTACTTTAAATAAGTTATTTAAGGCAATGGTAACTTATCTTAGTTTGTACTTAACAAATATATATATATATATATATATATATATATTATATATATATATATATATATATATATATATGTTGGTAAACAACATATTTATTAGCAAAAAAGGAGAAAAAACATGTTTAGTTTCCAACATTGTAAAGAATTTATCCCTCAAGTCTATTTGGCCCCCCTCACATCCATCATCTATCATGTGGAGCCAACCTTTGATGTAGACCATTCATTTGTATGGGCCCACCTTTGATGTGGGCCATCCATCATGCAGGGTCCACATTGAATGTGGGTAATTCATCATTAGGGGTAGATCTTTAATGTGCACCATCCATTGTGTAAGGCCCACCCTTGATGTCGGTCATCCATCATGTAGGGCCCACCATTAATTTTATTGTCCATCATATGGGGCCCACCTTCAATATCCATTGCCCATTTTGGAGCTTACCTTTGATATGGACCGTCCGTCATATGGGCCCCACCTCTGATGTGGGCCACTCATCATAGGGTCGACCTTTGATGTGGATTGTTCATCATGTGGGGCCCACCTTTATGTGGATCATCCATCATATGGGGCTCACCATTATTGATTGCCCATCATTTAGAGCCCACCTTTAATGTGGGTTGTCCATCATGCAGAGCTCATCTTGGATGTGGGTCATTCATCATTAGGTGATGAACTTTAATATAAACCATTGATTATATGGACTCATGTTAATAAGGGTAATCAATCAAGTGGGGCTCACCTTTGATGTGGATCGTCCATGGTGTGGGTTCCACTTTCAATGTGGACCATCCATCATGTGGGGCTTCCTTAGATATATGAATCATCGAGGGGGGGGAGGAGGGAGGGAGAGAGAGAGAGAGAGAGAGAGAAGTTAAAAGTTAAAAAAACTATAAGAAATAAGAAGAAGAAATTATAGGGGTAAGTTGCTTTGAACGTGTAAGTTGTTTTTACAATCATATTTACCAAACTAACTTAAGTGGAAAAAGTAACTTAATATTAAGTTAAAAAGTAACTTATTTGATGGTTCCAAACAAATCTTAAGGAACTCATGCAGGAGGGATCTAAGAAAGCTCGAGTCATTTTGATGTAGAACGTCTCACGGATACATTTCTAGCATGGTTGGACCAAAAGAAGGTGGACCATAAATTGATCATAACTTTTGATCCGTGTATCGTCACGGTGCACCGGACTGAGTATCATGAACCGAAGCAGCACGAGAACTCGAGGACGAGTTCTTTTTAAGTGGAGGGGAGTGATGTAGAGTGGGTCGCGGACACTTTCATGTCCAAGATGGACCAGAGAAGGCCCAATTAGAGGCAGAAGTCATCAAGACTGTCAGAATCTTAAAACAGGCATATCTCACAAACTGGAATGAGTTGCTCAATGTACCATTTATGATTTTAGGGTAGGACAAGCTACTTTATCCAACCAACCTGGCATAACTAGGTTACCCAAGCCAAATTTGTGAGATTCCATCATATCGACGGCCAAATTCCATGTTTAGTTATGTTTTTACTATAAGTAGTAAGTTTTAATTTCATATAACTCTTCATTTGTTGGGCTTTAGGAGCTCTGTCCAACATGAAAAGTACTTAGAATAATTAGGAGAATAACGTGGTTAAGCCACATAGGACACTTACTATAAAAAGCAAATTTACTATTTATAGTAAGTTACGAATTTCTAGGAGTTTTAGTTATAGTTTGTTTCTGATTTCTCTCTCATTGCTTGGTATCCCTATTTAAAAGGTTGTGAACTCGTTTATTTCATTAATCAATCAATTTAAAATTTATTAGAATTTATTTCTATTTTCTTGTTTTCTTTCCTCGTGGATTTGAGAAGTCTCTGTGAGGAGTCCAGAGAAGTTTTGTGGATTCGGAATAGTTATCCTCTTGAGGAAGACGGTGCTCGACCTCATCACGTTCATCCCTGCATCACATTTTCCTAGAGGAGGATTGTGTCTCTAGGTTGGCTATTATTGTTGGAGACAGTCTAGTAATCCTTTGATGTGGAGTTATTTAATAATCTGATTGTATTTAATCCTTAGTACGCAAACATTTAAAATTTGTACAATAAAGATTTTCTTCCTCAAATTATACCAACCAAGTCATGGAACTCATAGTTATTGAGTAGTCCCAAATTTATCTTCATCTCCAATTCATGAACTGGTGTGGTGTGTGTGTGTGTGGTGTGTGTGTGTGTGTGTGTGTGGTATATATATATATATTATATATATTACTTTAACCATCAAATGCATGTTTGCTTGAAAAATAAAACCACAAATGCATGTTCACTCAACTAATCAAATAAGTATAATTTTTGATCATGCTATGTTTAAGCTAGGATTTGTGATTTAAAGAGTTTAATTTGAAATACATACATATATTTCAAATATGTAATTTCTAAATGATTTATAAGTGCTTGCATATCATCTATCACACTTTCCTAAGAGTATCAAGGTTTTTTATTCACTTTGATATCAAGGTCTGCTAAGCCCAGACAGATGTGGGGCTTGATTGTTCGAGCAATTCAAATCGTTGATAAGTTTGGCTATAGGAAAAAATAGAGGCATCTACAAGAGCTTTTGATTTGTGAACCATAACTAGATAACTAAGAAGAGAAGTACAACAATGGTCCACACTCATATGAGAAAATGCCAAAATTAGTTTTTTTTTTTTTAGCTTTATAACATATCTTTCATATATTTATATATTTAAATAAATGTATCATAATGTATCTACTCAGAATCTATGGACACATCTACAACATTAAATTGGAAAACAAACTAAAATAATAATATTATTTCTTTATAAGTCATTCTTAATCTTAGTGTTTTTCTTCTTTTGATGGTATGAATTCTTATAGAAGAAGTGGACCTCTTTCTTAATATATTTTTTCTTTTTTATTAATATTCTTCTTAAACAAACTAAGAAATCAGCTCATTTAACATCAATTTCTCATTTTATGTGTTATAGTTAATTTAGAATAAACAAAATTACAGAGGAAAAGTTCAAATAATAATAATGAGAGTTCGTCTTCTATCTTTAGGGTTAATGCTTGAACTTTCAAGATCCCATTTGATATCTCAATGATGTACTTACAGATATTTTCAAGGTTGTTATAGGATGTTTTAGTCATTTTGTATAGAAGTGAACTCATCTCTTCTTTATTAAAATTTCTAAATCAATACCTATTTCGATAAACAATTCCCTAGTTGTTAGTGTTAAGTATGACACATTTCATTATTTTATAATTTGGATGCTTCATAATTTTGAAATACATTTTATTAGACTCGGCCCAAACCCTGTAATATAAGATCTGAAATCAAATTGTTTTGAAGGTTTCTCCTCTTCGAAGGTAAGGTTTAAGTCTATGCAACTTAAGATAATTCAACGAAATTTTTTCGTTATGGATAATTAATTTCAGTTAAAGACTATATGACATTGTACTGAGTTGGAATATTGAAAAAATTTATAGTTGAATGTACAAAACGAAAAACCCATACAAGTTATAAACATGTCCCATCTAAGCAATGCACGAATAGAAACCGAATATCATGGCACTGCATTGTCATTCAATTAATTGGGGCTTTTAATCATATTATTCATAATGATGACATGCTTGCTTTATCAATTATGGCAAGAGCTAACTCATCATCATGACACTCCTTTAAGTGGCTGTCATGTTAAATAATTGATTCTATTAAACATGAAACTAATTGATGATCTAAGACACCTAAAACTTATAGGTGAGATAAATCTCTTCAACTTTTATTACCTGCACCAATCATTCCACACCTCTCTCATCATGCTAAACAATGATTTATCGTTACCATGATCATCATTCACTATAAACACAACTGCAACCTTATGCAATCTTGATTTCATATTAAGAACTACCGAATTTCACACACATGAGTCTATAATAGATTATTTTTCTGATTGAGGCGATTTTAGTAGCTAACACAACCAAATCTAACCTTTGAATCTTATACTTAAGAATCAGTCTATGGTCCTACCCTTAATGGACCACTGTGGAGGAAGTCTGGTTTTGACCAAAGTATGACCAATATTGATCATTGTTGGGTGGAAACACTTTGTTTAAGCCATATGACTGGATTTATCTCTTTCTCTTACTAATACCAATGACTAACATCATCCTTTGAAGCATGGGTAAGAACATAAACTTGGGCCTAATTAAGATTGATTTTATGATGTTCAACTGAAGCATTTAGGTCATTATAAGGTGAAATACACTATGAATTATAAGTTGCTTAATTCTCATACACAGCATCATATGCACAAGAGAAGAATCAATAATTTGACTTGTATATTCTTAGTGGGCCTACTCAATGAATAGCCCAGATCTGACCTATTTAGCCCACAAATGAATGATCCAAATCTGATATATAGGATCTAATAATGGATTGTTCAAACTTGGCTATTAAGTTCTATAAATGGATGGTCTAGATTTGGCCTTCTAAACGCCCATTATATGAGCAGTTTAGATCTTATCATTTTGTTGTACAAAAATCAAGAGATAAGCATGCCGGGTCTATCCATTAGTCATCGATGAGATTGGTGATAAATATTTTATGATGATCATATCTCTTGATTATCTAATTCAAGAAACTCATTTAGCGTGGACTATATATGATAGGTACAAGCTAAAAAATGGGTCGTAGGCCCATAAGGAATAAGACCTAACACCAGCTCATAGGCCCAGATGGGTAAAAGCCAGGCCCAAGGCTAAAGAATGACCTTAAAAGATAAGCAAGTTGTCATTATTTATGGGTTGTTTATCGGGTAAACATTAATGGGCTCGGCGGATGAGTCTGCTTTCCATGTGGGAGGTGAAAACTCATATAAAGCCCCAAAAAAGGAGATTGAGATTTTTATTTTTATTTTATTTTATTAAAAAAAAAAAAAAAGCCTAACAAATAGGCCCAATTCAAGTAATTACAAACCATGAAAATCAAGCCTAAATTCTTAAAGCCAACTTCCAACCTCTAAAGTTCATACCAAAATTAAAATGAGGCCTATATGGGAACCATTTTGTCTTTAACATCGATGCTGGTTGTGGGAAATAACCATAAATGTTGCAGCATGGAGGTTGGCCATCTTTGGTTGCTACCGGGACTTTATCTATCCAATTGTCTTCATTTAAGGGAGATGACTCTAGCCCCTATTGTGATAGAAAAGGGAAGACATGTTCTCGACAACAATGGTTTATGGCACACAGCTGTCCCAAGCCCATCATGGTCGGATTGTCGATGGCCATGGCAAGGCTGGCAAAGGCAACACTAGTAACTCCTATACTACAATCCCAAAGACGTCGTGGACAACCTTCCTTAAAACCTTAGCCCTTAATCTCATCACACTGCCCTCTCTTTTCCCTTTACAAAACCTTCTCCAACGTTGCAATCGATTACCAATAATTGTAGGGGTCTATCCCCTTTAATATTTTGTTTATATAATATGATTGAAGTTGTCAACAAAGAAGTTAATGTATCACAACATCGATGATAATTGTGACAATTTATGAGTTTCTAATATAAATGCGTGGGACCTCGAGCAATGGTGGACCGAATTAATAGATCCTATATATTGTGAGCAATATATGGAATATATTCCGTCGATCTAAATGCTTGGTTAAGACATATCTTCAACATTAATGATTTCAAAATATAGTGGGTATCCATTGGAAAGTTTTAAACAAATATATTTTTATAAAATATTTAAAAATAGTTTTAATTTTTAAATTAATTATTATGGCCCAAGTGGAATAATATAATACTTCTTTTATACAAGTCTTACATGACTAGTGGTTCAAATTGATCAAATCTACTGACTATTGGATATTTGTGTTGAGCATACTAGTGGGCCTCATAGAAGTTGTGATCGGTTTGGATATGTAAAGAGATGTGTGCTTAGATTTTGTTATATATCCAGAGTTCTGCATATAGACATGAGTTTGTGGGTTTCTAATGTAAGTGCGTGTGATCTCGAGCAATAGTAAACCAAATTAATAGATCCCATATATCGTGATCAATACATAGAATACATTCCGTCGATCTAAATCCTCAGTGAAAACATATCTTCAACATTAATGATTTCAAAATATAGTGGGTATCTATTGAAAAGTTTCAAACAAATATGCTTTTATAAATGTTAAAAAATAGTTTTAAGTTGTAAATTAATTATTATGACCCAAGTGGAAGAATATAATACTTCTTTTATACGAGTCTTATATGACTAGCGGTTCAGATTGATCAAATCTATTAACCATTGGATATTTGTATTGAGCATACTAGTAGTCCTCATAGAAATTGTGATTAATTTAGATATGTAAAGATATGTGTGCTCATACTCTGTTATGTATCCAGAGTACTGTATATAAACGTAGATTAAAACATATTTTAGCGAACACATTGTAACGTCCCAAATTTTCGTTATTTTGGATTTTTTTTTTTAAACCCTTGAAAATTTTCAATATAATTAACTTATGTTGTCACTTACTGACCATTAACACTCAATGTTAGCCTATACATGAGTGGTACCAGTAAAGAACTGCACAAATTTTGTTAATCGACTGTAGAAAGCTAACAAATCAGCCTGATCACTTAAGCATTGAGTTTAGTATCGTAATTTACTTACATATGGCCCAAATCTATCAACCTATCACTGAATAATCAAGACGACCACAACTAAATTAAATAACTACCTAAAGTAGAGATAACTAGGAGTTAGATCTTAATTAACAAACTAAAGTGACCCCATTATCCATTTAGCCTACAAACCAATGGTTTAGAGTGATTATGACCGAATCGTCATTTTTGCTAATTGCAAATAGGCCACACTATGAACATAGTTAATCCAAACCCTAATAATTGCGCACAAGAAATCTCGATATATAATTCATTCTAGAAATGCATTGATTATCTAAATGAACTATATACCGCTCGTTAGTGGGACACTAGTTCTGAAACTATAGAATAATGTCCGTCTCACTGGGCTTGACACCTATCGTGGGTGGCGAACCAAGAAAGTGCCTAGAACGGCTCAACTTGGGCTGGAAGCCAAGTGCTTGCAACGCGCGAATCCCCTAGGTTGAAATCTGAAACTTAAGTGAAATAGACCTTACGTTCTTTTGTGAAGATGTGGCTTTTCGACCGTTAGATCGCAACCAAACTTGATGCACGAGTTAAAAATATATCCTTATTCATATCTGTATAGCTGGGCCCCGATCAAGCACCAACAACCGTCAACCGTTAACCATAAGTAGGGTCCCCATGGTTGATCAAAGTGTCCGATTGTCACCCGATTCTGACAAATATATAGATCATAGACTCATAGTCACATGCACCTTTTCTCCTAACACAGATAAGCCAATGTGCCCCAAAAAAGACCCCTGTTATGTTACCGAAATCAATCCCCCAAGGGCAAGTTTTTGAAAAAAGGAGAACCAGGGGCAATTGTTGCACACTTTTATCACTATAAATAGCCCCATTTATCACCCCCTCATTCTCACACAAATTTCTTGCAAGGGGATCGAGATGATGAGGGATAAGAAAGGGGGAGGAGAGGGTGAGAGAAGAGAGGGGAAAGTGAGGGAGAGGAGCCAGTGGTGGAAGATCTAACGCCATTAGACCGACAAGCATTCGCATCACTCATGCACCCTGCACTTGTCGGAATCTCCCCGACAACGATTTGAGGTAAATAACAACTCCTTTCATAGTATTGATTGATGATTGGATTGTATTTATTTCATCTTGTTGATTTTCTCATATGATGTTGTGTCTTGTCTCTCACATGATTTTATGTATGGATAATTAACATGCTCTTGTTGTTGATTGTTTTTTCTATATGATGTTGCCTTATAGCATGTAGGACATTGATTATTGCGTATTTCGGTTCTATGAAATGTAGGAGGAAGTGCTTAACTTCCTCACAAACCCACACAACTCACATACACTTTGTTTCATGATAATGATAGCTTGCTTGTTAGGAGTATCTGATTCGTATGATTGAGAAGATGCATGAAAATGATTGATGTTGTTAGTTGCTAGTTGATAACTGGGATGGTTTGACCATGAGTTATAGATCACTATCACACTCTTGGTTGGTCAAGAACACGAGGAGAGACGGTTAGTCCCATCGTATAGTAGCGGTAGGACTATGCTAGGGCTAGACCCATGGGTTTGGGTGGGTGTGTACGGGTGGGTGGTGCAGTGAGTTTGACTACATGAGTCTCTTGTGGTCTGATGTCGCGTCGCGTCTGTCTCGCTTGCCTGACTCGCGCGGTTCGCTTGCCTACTACACCAATCTTGTTTGTTACCTTATTTGCTCACCTATGTATGGAACCTGAAACACCTACTACCACCGTTATAGCCCATCGATAACTAAATTGAAACTGATCCACCGACTCGTAAGCCGGGAATGGTGTGGATGTGGAATGAGACAACTGTGTCCGTAGGATCCGGTCGGCCACGCTGGGGTGTCGGGGTCTGCGCTCCTGACTGACGCGAGCGCCCTTTCCTCCGGCACTCCTCATGTGCTTGAAGTCGGAGGAGGTGGGATGAGGAACCTGACGGGATGAACGGAAGGGAAGACCGCGGTGTCTCAGCCTCACACGTTAGGGGGTCCTTGACCTCCTCGCAACCACTTAGGACATTGATAATGGGTGTGTATCAGTTTCCCAAACCTTGCTGCTGATGAACGGACTTAATAAGAAACTCGGGCTAATACCATCGCATTGCATCGACTAGCTAGCTTAGGTGGCGACTCGGCGAGTTGGTCGCTCTGATCCGGGAGTGTGGTCATACGCGATCGTTAGATGGAGTCGCTCGAGGGAGCGTTGTGGTGAGGCAATGCATCATATCACCCATCATGCATGCGCATTAATAACATTAGTCAGGCGTTTATGATTGACTGTTTTCATTAAATTCTTAATATAATTGATGCCTATTATAACTTGAGACTAATAACACCCACTGAGATAATCACTCACTCCCAATCTGGGACGGTGTTTTAAAACACCAACTTGACTCTCCCGTAGTTGCAGGTGACGAGGAGTATGAGGAGCCTGGCGGCATGAGCTTGGACGAGGAGGACGAGCTATCCTATTTCCAGTTGATGGACGGCTCTCCATCGGCTTGATGGGCAGGATTGGGATTGCTGAGAAGTGGGCTCAACCTTATTCTTTTTGGACATAGTATTCTTTTGTTGTTTTTGTTGGGCAACGCCTTGTGCGACCTAGTTATATTTTTGGACCTGTATATATGATAGATTTCTTTCATTTCAGTAAACTTGTGTGGTTGTGCTTCATGTTTTAGGAAATTCCAGACTGCGCATTTTAACCTGATTAAATGTGTCACGCCCCAACCCAGAAATCGGATTCGCAAGAATCACGATCGCTGAATTCGGTGCCGATAGCCTCCGTAGTACCCCATTCTCGGCTCATGGCGCCCATATGTCAGATTCCGATCCTGGGATCCTACAAGGAGGATTTTTTTTTTCAATGTATATTTAACTCAAAATAAGCATAACCACAAGATTCCCAATTCACAAAGGCAACATCATCATCACATATCCACTAATATAATCAGTTGAGTACAATGCTGAAAGGGAAAATACATAATATAAAAAATCAAGCTCCAGAAGACTGCTGTACGCTCCAAGCTCGACACTGCTGCAACCTAACATTACCTGCACGCATCTATCGTGCATAAGCTTATAGAAAGCTTAGAGAGTGGTGTAAGTGTGTGCACAAGGTAAGTGTCAAGTATTCAATATAATGTCATCATCATACAATACCGAAATTACAGGTAATCCATAAATCGTACATTATCGGAATAAGCAGAAATACTGACAAGATCATGAATTATCAGAGTACGCAGAAATACTGACAAGATCATAAATCATACGATAACAGAATAAACGAAAATACGGACAATTCCATGAGACAATCAATATCAGAATACACAATATAGAGCAGTTATGCAAATGAGGAGTCATAAAGAGCCAAATATCAGATGCCGAAGATGCAATGTAATATACAAATCCTGCTAAGTCTGTCTAGGCCATATAAGTACAGAAACATAGCAACCCAAAATGTTATATGCCTGTAGATGTAATGCTATATGCGATGAGAATGAAATGACCATGCTGGAGTGTGAAGTCGGGATGATAGTACGTAGTATCGCAGGCTACGGGGTCCACCACAAGGGACTTCTATCCAAACCAGTCTCATACCTAAATTTGGATAGTCAGACTCAACGTGGTAAACTCCTGATCTCAGGTTAGTCGCGCGCCCAACCTAGATCCTTGCCATAACGAAGGTACACAACAATTAGTTGCGCACCACCAGCCCGAGTAGATAGTGAATAAATGAATGAATGAGCATGCAACTCCTACTCAATAAGTCCACATATCAGTACGGTTCCTCTCTGGGTCATCATCGAGGTTTAGTATACTCCAAATGGCATGCCGCTCTCCCCAGCGCACAGTCCAAGTAAGCGTAAGAAACCTCACTATCCGCCTGGCCAATAGTCTGTCAATACCTATCCGGCATGTTGATAGCGGACCCATTCCTCGAGCTGGTCAGACTCAGCCTAGCAATGCCCCCTACGCTCGGGCGGGCAAGGCCACACCCCCTCCCAACCGACCACGACACAGTGGGAGACGCGGCCTCCTGGTATTCGGCACTCGGGCGCTCATGTATCCACTCGGTCTCGACGTTGGAGCGTCTCCTAGCCACGGAGGTTTAGAAATTTTCACCCAAGGACATCTATGGCGCCCGTATGCTAGAACCAAACATTTCCGGTGTCCCGTCTGGCCATCCACGATATGCCTGTGGAGGCTACGACCCTGATGTCGCTAGGGCGTATAATACACAATGAAAGATGCATGAGTCACACAATCCAGTCATGCATCAATCCTGCGGATACCGTACGCTCATGTGAGATAATCTCTGCCTATCAGGGAATCTCATAACAACATGCTCAATGACATATGCAATAATCAACCACATCTCATAACAAGCATGCAGATGATGCGTATGGGCATGTATCATGATATTATGCTTTCACATACTCATAATCCATATAAATAACTGATATCGACAATCGATCTCGACAATGTGGACATTTAACCAACATTGCCATCAAGGAATGACCCACATAGAGCCTAACATATAGTGGACCCACGGCCTCATACAAAGGCCCAATATACAATACCATGGGCCTCACTCAAGAGCTTAACATACATCACGATGGGCCTTTCACATGGACCTAACATACGTCACAATGGGCTCCATAGCCCAGCCCTCAAATGCACCACAATGGGCCTTATACTATCATATGGTCATGTCTCATAGGCCCAGTACACATCACATGGGCTGCATCAATGGGCCTATATACATCGGATGGGCCACGTCCCATGGGCCTGGATACATCACAATGGGCCACAACCCATGGGCCCCAAACAAATCGCAATGAGCCTCTCACACGGGTCCATTATGCATCACATTAAGGTGATCCTCAACGAATGGCGACAAATACATCACATTGGGCCTCATATTCATCAAGTAGGCCGCATCACATGGGCCACATGTACATCACAATGAGTCTCTAACACGGGCCTAATATACATCACAAAGGGGGTCACATCTCATGGGCCTTATGTACAATGCATTAGGCCTTGACAATCGGAATCGACCTTGATAATTGGTACCGATAATCAACATCTATAATCAGCATCGATAATCGGCACCGACAACCAGCATATATATAAACAAGGCAGGGTTCATAGATGGACAACCAATCAATAATAATGTAAAATCGGCTCTCGACCGTGGTTATATCAAGCCGATAGCACGGACCCATCTGTCTATGGCGAATGGGGCCCACTTATTTGGGTTAACCCACGAAGAGAATGGGCCTAACAAGGCTTAAGGGAAGGTCACAATGAGGACATCTAACCGTCATTGCCCATTAATGTAGACATTCAACCAACATTACCCCCAAACAGTGACCCGTATAGATCAAACATAAGGCGGGCCCATAGCCTCACACAAAGGCCTAATGTACATCGCATTGGGCCTCATACAAAGGATATATACACAATAAGTGGGCCCTGCACATGGGCCTCAGATACATCGCATGACCACAACCCATGGGCCCAATGCACATCATAATGGGCCTCATTAAATGGGTTACAAAACATCATAATGGCCATGCCATATGGGCCGGAAATACATAACAGGTGGGCCTTAAATATATCAATCGAGCTGCATCAATAGGTCGTACTAATGGGCCTAATACATATCACAATGGGCCTTGTTATAGCCTCAGATTCAAGCAGGTGGGCCTCATCATACGGGCCTCAGATACAAGGCATGTGGGCCCTATCACATGGGCCTCAAATAAACATCATAGTGGGCCTCTTATACATCAAGTGGGCTACATCAATGGGTCGCGCCAAGGGACCTCATGTATATCAAGTGGGCCCCATACCTGGGCCACCAATATATATCTCAATGGGTCTCAACCCATGGGCCCCAAATACACAGTAAGTGGGCCCTACACCTGGGTCTCATATGCATCAAATGAGCCCCGTTTCTAAGCCTCAAACACATCAAATGGGCCACGCGTCATGGGTCCAATACATATCACAATGGGCCTTACATTAATGGGCCGCACTAATGGGCTTCATATATATCAAAGTGGGCCGAATCAAATGGGCCAACACAAATGGGCCAATTCAATGGGTCGAGTCAGATGGGCCGAGCCATTCATCCATTTACAGAGGTGGTTTTAAAGCATTATCCAAACAATGAATCAGATTAAAAATCATTTGGACCATACCACAAATAACAGCAAAATGATGATTGAAGGATCATCTGGACCACATCGCAAATAGTAGCGGAAATAACAATTTTCATTGTTAGAATTTCACTGGGCCACCACTTTATTTTATTTATTTATTATCATTTTTTTCCAATCTATTTGTAAGGTCACAAGGACCTGAACAAATTTCATATAGGTCCAAGCTTCTGTGACCCAGGAGGGGTTTTAATGGTGTACGTTCAACCCCTCGCTCCCTTTGTGGTGTGGACCACTTGATAGCAGATATGATTTATTATGATTATTATTATTATTATTGTTATTATTATTATTATTATTATTATTATTATTTTATTTCAAGCCATAAGACATGCTGGCCATTGGGTGGACGGTTTGGATTCATCACATACATCAGGGGAGGGCCCACTGTTTGGACAGTGTGGATAAGACCCATACATCATGGTGGCCCCCACAAGAACGGATGGACGGTTTAGATACGGCACGTGCCACGTGCACGGCTCACAAAAGGGGAAATGGATGGACGGTTTACATGTGGCATGTGCCACATGCACGGTTCACAAAAGGGGCGCTGGTGTATATGCAGCAGCTCTGTAATGTTGTACAAACCTCAGCCACTGTATTTCCACATAGGTGGGTCCCATGTGGGGCCACCATAATGTTATCTGCCATCCAAACCGTTGATAAGGTCTCACAAATCCTAGGTGAAGGGGAAAAACAAATTTCTTAATGATCCAGACATTAGGGACACCCAAGAAGGGTTTCAGTGGCAGACGTTCAATCCCACTATTTCATGTGACGTGGGCCACCTGAGCTCCATATAAGGCTGATTTTTGAGGTGGGGATCATAGCCAAAAGGGGCCCACCAAATGTACAGTACGATGTTCAACACACATCACGTGGGGCCCACGGCGGGGACCACGTCCCTGCCCCATTCACGCCCAGCGCAGGACGCTGCTGTCCTATGGTGTCAGCGGCAGCAGCTGCTGCCTATGTTTTTTTTTTTTTTTGGTGTCTGTTTTCTACAGATTTTCCTAGTTGGGACCCACATCAGGTGGATCCAGTCCGTCGGATGGATTCCTTAGCTTAAGACAGGTCTAACAAGCCCAATATTGGGTACGTTTCGGTGCGTAGAAAGATTAGAGTGGATTTTTAACGGTGTGAAAACCTACTATTTCTATGCTATAGCCCGCCAGGGGATTAGATTAGCTCCATTTTTGGATTTAATGCCTAAAATAAGTTAAGAAATAAGATGGACGGTATGGATCGGATTTATACATCAAGATGGGGCCTGCTTATGCAGCCCACCCAAAAGCTTTAAACCAAACTGACTTTTTTTTTTTTTTGGTCTTCCAATGGCACGTCCAGACGTGCATTCACTACAGTTCACACTTCACTACACGTCCAGCGTCTGCGACAGACGCTGGACGGTGTGAATTTAGCTCATTCTAGGTGGGTCCCGCATTGACGCTATGTACTTCACATTGGGGCAGGTCCACACGTATGGGACCCACCAGCCTTGGATAAAAAGGGTATTTGTGTATTTCCTCCAATTAGGCCCGCCTAAACGGACTGTTAGGTAGGCCCACTAGGTGGACGACATGGATGTAATACATATATTATAGGTGGGCCACTCATCATTAAAAAAAATGAAAGAGAGGAAGAGAGAGGGAAAGAGAAGCACCCACCTTTGATCTTCTCTTCCTTCCACCGCCAACATGATCTAGAGCTCCATAGGGATGATTTCAACGGTCGAGATGTTCTTAGGATGGTGGAGATAGGAGGTGGGAAGTGGGCCACACATGGTTTCTCATGGGAGACATGGACGTGGGTTGCTCCATGGAGGGATTGCTTGGAAGAAGAGAAATGAGAGAGAGAGAATGAGAGAGAGAGATGATGGGAGAGGAGGAGGATGATGGGAGAGAGATGTGAGGTGATGGAAAAGTCGACTTTAGGTAAGGTGATGTAAGAGGGGGATGGGGGCTTGTACTGACTTGATGGGATGAAGTACTGACTTATGACATGATTGATGAGACCTTCTCTTGGGATTGCAAAGCGCGGCGTTTTCCTCGAACTGAACGCGGGTCGACATCTTCTAGCCTGGGTATCGGGTCGGTGCGTGAGTCGCGGCGTTGGAACCGCGGCGACGACGCGGTCGCCAAGGTATAGGTTTTGGGTCGAGCCGACTTTGGCATGCAAGTCTCGTCTTAGGATCGTGCGCAACGTTGGCTTTAGGTCGAGGATTGCCGGAATTCGACCGGAATGATCGCGGAAGCCTTTGGAACAGTACGGACTAGGATACATGTCTTACAAAATGCATTAATGAAATTTGGTTATAAGTGACACTCAGGAGTTGAGTGTATGTACGACCCCCGATTTTCAGGGCGTTACAAGATGATATCAAAGCAATGGTTTGGAATTTATTGGGCCATGGGTCATGAACACAGTAACGCGCTCGCTGACTTGAGAGGATACGTAGTAGAAAATGCAACAGAGACTTAGGACGCTGAGAGCCATCCCAGACCCTGAACCAACAATCGTAGACGAAGGCTAGGACTCCTAGGGAGTTAGGAATAGGTAGCGAGAGAGAGAATAGTAACCCTAGAGAAGGGCAAATCTTAGGTCTTCCTTCCCAATCATACTTAGAAATTTATCATCCTAGTGTGTAGAAATCCCCCACCTCACCATCCAACGCAAGCCTCATTTAGCAAAGCCTGTGAAATAAATTTGAGTCTCATCCCACGCTCGTTCCAAACATATCGTTCCCAACCTTGAGCTGGGATTGACGTTGTAATCTCACTTAGTACAGCTTAATATCACTGGCCAAACAGGCCTAAGTCCAAATTTCCTCCCCCCAACCTATCCCCCTTAAATTCTCCACCTACCTTCACTCTGTTCGTAAATTTTTCCGGGGACATTGGTAGGAGTGAGCCGGGAATCGGATGATTGGACGGTTGAAGCCATCGTCCAAGTTCAAATGAGCTAAGATCGAGCCGAACGTGATAGTTCCGACCCGTTCGGGGGTTATCAGGTTGGGGCGAACGAAATTCTATCGGAAAGGGGATGAACAGGGAAAAAGGGAATTTTGGCCCCTAACCGGGAAGAATCACATGAAATAAATAGGCCCACAGCGTGCACCGGCTTCTCCTACCCCAAAATCATATAAAGCACCTTCTGGGGAGTTGTACCAGCGCCCCGGAAACGACCACTTAAAGTGGACCTCGCCTGGCAATACACGGGCTGGCGGGACCCCGCCGGTCGACCCCGCCCGTCCGCGTGCACCCCGCCTACCGACCCCACCCGGCCGCTTGCATCTGACCGCGCGACCCGCCCACGCGAGCGCCGACCTCGCCCGACCTTCAGCGTGCCCGCGGGACCCATCCCGCATGTCATGGCCCCCGCCTGCCTCTCCAGCGTCCACGCGGGACCCCTCCCACCACGCGTGGCCCCCGCCCGAGAGTCCCAGCAGCTCCGCGGGACCCCGTCTGACCTTAAAAGTGGGGTTCTCCCCTCCTTGAAAGCACACTCGTGTGGAGCCCGCTTTCTTGTTAACTTAAGGGTGTTTAGAACCCTTTCCCCTCCACTCTCACTCTCCCATCCCCAAGCCCATTTCTTCAAGCCTACCCTCTTCTCCTTCACAAACCCAACTCAAAAAACCCCTTCACTCCTTCATATCTTCCATTTCCTCTTCTCATTTCCAACCATCTTCCACTCCATCACTTTTAAAACTCAATCACATCTCCAGTCCAAATCTCTTCTACTTCTCATTCCAACAAACCCATCTCAAATCTCAATCTCTACTCAAACCCCATATCCTCAAACTCACCTTCTATTTATCTTACACAACCTCATCTCAAACCTATTCCCAAATTCATACTCCAAACCATTCTCAAGTCCATCATATAAACCCTTTCACAAACCCAACATCAAAACTACCCTCACCAACTAACTCTCATTTTTCTCATATCCAACCCAAACCCATTTCTTAAACCCATCTCCAAATTCCTTCCCACTACCCATTCCAATAAGTCCATCTCAACCACTCTCACATTTCATTTTTCAACCCATCATTTCCAAAATCAACTCCTATACCCATTCTCAAGGCCCATTCACAAACCCACCTCCTTCTACTTCACCAAACCTCATTCCAATCCCTCTTTCACTCCTAACATCCACCAAGTTCATCCTCAACACCATCTCAAATCCCTCTCAACTACATTCCAAGGCCCACTCCTAGCTCCAAACTCAAGCTATTCTCAAAACCATCCCTAGGAACCTTTCTCCATCTCTTTCTTCACAATTCCGGTTATTTTTTCCCTCATGGGGAAGAAGAGACTGACCCCCACCGAGCCCGGACTAAGCTGAGAGAGGTGAAGCAAGCAAAATGCTGATCCAAAGGAGCAGGCAGTCCCAGAAGTTTGATCTAAGTGAAGAAACGATTTTCAAAGGGCTCTCACGATTCAAGCGTCCCAACCACCCGTTGAAGATGTTGGAAATTTTCTAGTGCGACGTGTCGCCTTCGAAGCCTCCGTAGAGGAGCATTTGTTCGATGATGAGTTCGCCATACTCGATCGACTTATGAAGAAGGACTGGGTCCAATATTCTATGGAGGTTCCCAGCAGACGAAGGGCGAGCTAGGGCTTTTTACGTGCGAATTAGAAACCCTCAATTTAAGCCACTGGGCTTGATCTGGTGGTGGGAAGCAAGAGGTTCCCGTTCGGGGTGGCGGACATTTCAGGCGTACTGGGGGGGTGCCAGCAGGCGAGGTGCAGATTGAGGAGGGCAACTTGGATACTAGTCAAGCCCGCAACCAGCGGACTTGCTTTTGTGTGGACAGGGTTGCTCAGTGAAGGCGTGAGGTCGGCCTGAACTTATCCGACTTGACCCCAGAGTACCGTGCGCTTCACCGCATTTACACCCACAATGTCTATCGGAGGTTGAAGAACCGTACCGAGTGCTCTCGCTACATAGTGGAGTTCTTATATCAAATAGGTCAGGGAGCAGATGTGTGCCTCCCCAGTGTGGTACTCCACCAGATTGTGAGGGCCACAAGGGCAACACGGAAGGACGTATGCATCCCATTTGGTCGTCTAGTCTGTCGGTTGACTCAACACTATGGTGTGGGTGGATCGGATGGAAATTTTATACCAACCCAGGAATTGGGCGATGATATGTTGAATAATATGAAGATAGGACCAAAGCAGAGGCAGACTCACATCGACCAATACGAGGATGCCAACGAAGGGGAAGAAGAGAGCGAAGAAAGTGACGAGAACGAGAACGAGACTGAAGACGAGGGTGTAGCTGAGGGGGCCGAACGAGCTGAGGAAATTGAGGAAGTCAGTAGAGAGCCACCTGTCGTTCCAAATATACGCGAGCGTTTGGATGCACTCAAGGCCGGGGTGGTAGAAATCAAGGAGAGATAGGCAAGGATCGTAGAGAACCAGGCGAAGCAGAACAAGTGGAACAAGAAGATTTATCGGGTCATAAAGGCCCTGATCTGCTATAGCAAGGGGGAGGAAGTACCCCCGTTCTCGTCTAGCTCAGAAGAATAGCAGTTTAACTCTACGAATAGCTAGTAGTTGCTTTATGTTAGTTAGGACTACCTACATATAATGTAGGATAGCTAGGACTTTTGTTTAATTAGTTTGTATTTCTTTTACGTTTAGCCTATCTAGTAATACTTGAAATCCATGTTGTAACATGTATTTGGCCATACCTATACTTTTGAATTTTGGAATTTACGTGAATGTATGGATTGACTTGAAGATTTTTTCTGCTTGTAAATGCTTGCATGTATGGTTGCCAATGGACTAGTCCTGTCTTTTCATATCAAAGTTTAACATTGTATGTCTATTTAGGAATTATTTATAATCTAGCTACGAATCATCCCGTAATTAAATTGGTTATATATATATATATATATATATATATATATATATTTAAGTTGTACCCGTAAGTAGGATTGAGTTTCATAGTTTAACGCTCGTAAGCTCATGTTAGGGGCGGAACTATAGTAAAATATATTGAGTTTTCCTATTCTCGTATGGACTCAAGGTTCAAACAACATCGAGAAGATGATATCCTTCATCTTTGTCTTCCTGCGTCCTTAGTAGCGTTATTAGCACTCCAAACGCCAGAATACCTTAAAAACCTTCGATTCTTCCTTCCCTGTTAAAATTTATGAACCAAAGCGTGATTTGCCCATAACTCACTAACCATAAGATCAAAGTGGTAGTGTAGTGTCGAGAGGAGCCTTTGATCCTGAAAACCTTTATAGGATAGTCGTTGATCATAGACATCGTGAGAGACTCACCACCCACTAAAATATTATAAATGTGAAACTTGAACTTTTAATAAATTTTGAGATCTTCCCAATGTTAGAAATGATCGGACTACGGAATTACGGAACCACACATCTGCGAAATACTCGCGGCTTAACCCAATTCTCGTTCCTGGGTGAATACCAATGGACTCACTGCTTTGACCGAGCAGAAGACCAGGATCTACCAGGACTAAAAAGGGATACAACGATCTTTCTGCCCTGGTCAGACAGAGGATCGACGTATGGGATCAAAGCCTAACACAACTGTCTTTCCGTATTAGCCCAATCATAAAGAGAAGAATATACCACCCTTAGGTAAACTTTAGTATCAAACACTTAGCACGATAATGATGATTTGACATTGTTTTTAAACCTCAAAGGTGGAAACTTTTAAGGGGGGTAGATCATAATGAGCTAGGCTAGCGTATTTAATATATATACCCCAAAACGTATATAAATCCGAAACTAGCAAAACTTAAGAAAATGAAATGATAATATCTTTACTTATTACCCTTAGGCAATTTCGGGGACGAAATTGTTTTTAAGGGGGGTAGATTATAACATCCTGGATTTTCACTGTTTTGGATTTCCAAAAAAATCCTTAAATTTATTTTTAATTAACTTATAATATCACTTAATGACCATTAACACTCAATGTTGGTCTATACTGGGGTAGACCAGTTTAGTTATGATGGGACAAAGTGCGAGCCATCAAGCCAGATAGTCCGTTTACACTTAGCGACAGCCCGTGCAGGCCATACCGCGGCCAAGGAGGGTCGGAAAATTATAAAAATTTTAGGGAAGCATAGATCTCACTGGGCTTGTGGTCCAACGCGGATCACGGACCCAGTAAACGTCCAGAAGTAAATTATCCACGCCGTCCCAGCGGCACTTGCAAAGTGTGGCTCACCCCAGCCCACTAGTCTCAGAATCTGACACTCTTAATTAAAACTGAGATATAAGGCATTTCAGCCGTCGGATCTCTTCCACATTTGCGATGAAAGTCTAATATATTTTTCTACGCCCGTCCACCAAATCTGGGATCCGATCGTTGCATAGTGACCGTTGATTACAAATCGGACCCGTACGACCAAACCCCATATTCGATCGTTCCTAAATTTTGTATGGCCCTTCATCGGGCCATGGAGCACCTACCCTATAAGTTTCATGGCCAGAGGGCCACCAGAACCACTCCAATAATCGAAATGGACCCCACAGGGCCATTTAAAGGTCGGAACCGTATGATCAAACCCCATATCCGTTCATCCGTTCGTTTCCAAAATTTGCATGGCCCCTCATCGGGCTATGAAACACCTACACACCAAAATTTGGTGGCCTACCCCGAGGCCAATATGGAGTCCTAAAGGGCCATTGCGGGTATTTGAGGAAACTTAAGGCCAAATGGCCAAAGTCTAAGAAATAAAGCCCTGACTCTCTCATAACTCCCCCTTACTACACCCACTAAAGGAGAAGGGAGAGCAAGAGAGTAAAAAGAGAAGAAAGAGAGAGTGAAGAAGAGCAAGGGTGGACCATAGATCGTGGTGGGGCCCAAGGAAACCCCATCTTGCAACTCTCTACCTCTTCTACAAGAAAACCCTACGCCTCAACCGCAAGAATTGCTTCTGTTGATCGTCTACGTAAATCCTTCATCCCTTTCCTTGAAACCATTATGTTGAGAAGGGATTGACATGGATTTCTAATATGCAAGTGCTTGCTTTAGGGATTCCGGTCGATCGACCCCAAAACCTTCAATCCTAAGTCATTTTCCAAGTCTCCAACGATCCATAGGTGCGGACTATTATCCTTAGGTGACCTAGCACCAATTTCATTAGGAGGTTAATGATTTTGTATGCTTGGATGATGTATTTGGAGAATCTAGAGAAAATCTAGGAATTGTTGGTTTGTTTGGAATTGTATGGGATTGTATTGTATGTCTTGTTGATTTTCTCATATGATGTTGTTCTTGTCTCTCACATGATTTTGTGTATGAATGATTACATACTCATGCCTTGTTTGATTTTCTCATATGATGTTGCCTTATAACATGTAGGACTTATTGATTCTTGCGTATTTCGATTTTATGAAATGTAGGAAGTGCTTGACTTCCCCACAAACCCACACAACTCACATGCACTTTATTTCATGATAATGATAGCTTGCTTGTTAGGAGTATCTGATTCGTATGATTGAGATGCATGAAAAATGATGTTGATATGATGGGTTTGGGCGGGTGTGTACGGGTGGCAGTAGTTCAACTACATGGGTCCCTTGTGTCTGATGTCGCTCGTCACGTGCTCGCCTGACTCGCGCAGTCTTGCCTACTTACTAACCAATCTTGTTTGTTGACCCTGTTTGCTCACCTATGTATGGAACCTGGAACACCCTACAACCGTTGTAGCCCATCTATAACTAAATTGAAACTGGTCCACCGCCTCGTGAGCCGAATGGTGGAATGAGACACTGTGCCGAGCTGTCGGCCTACCGGGGTTGGCGCACCTCCTCGTAGTGACCGCAAGCGATCCCTTTCTCTCGGCACTCCTCATGTGCTTGAAGTCGGGGATGAGGAACCTGACGGGATCAAGGACCGCGGGGTGGTCTCGGCCTCATACATTGGGGGGGCTTGGCTTCGCAACTAGTTCAGGGCATTGATACGTGGGGTGTATCAGATTTTTTCAACCTGCTGGATGAACAGACTTAACTAAGAATTCGGATAATACCATCGCATTGTATCGCACTAGCTAGGTGGCGACTCGGCGGTCGAGGTCGCTTTGAGGGAGTGTGGTCATACGCGATCTTTAGATGGAGTCGCTCGAGGGAGCATTGTGGTGAGGGCATGCATCATATCACCCATCATGCATGCGCATTAATAAGATTAGTTAGGCGTTTATGATTAACTGTTTTTCATTAAATTCTTAATATAATTGATGCCTGTTATAACTTGAGATTAATAACACCCACTGAGTTGATCACTCACTCCCACTCTTGGACGGTGTTTTAAAACACCAACCAGACTCTCCCGTAGTTGCAGGTGACGAGGAGTATGAGAAGCCTGACTGCATGAGCTTGGACGAGGAGGACGAGCTATCCTTTTTCAGTTGATGGACGGCTCTCCATCGACTTGATGGGTAGGATTGGGATTGCTGAGCAGTGGGCTCAGCCTTATTCTTTTTTGACATAGTATTCTTTTGTTATTTTGTTGGGCAACACCTTTTGTGACCCATTTATATTTTTGGACCTGTATATATGATAGATTTCTTTCATTTCAGTAGACTTATGTGGTTGTGCTTCATGTTCCAAGAAATTCCAGGTTACGCATTTAAACTTGATTAAACGTATTAATGAAAGTCGGTTATAAGTGACACTCAGGAACTCGGGAGTTGAGCGTATGCACGACCTCCGATTTCCAGAGCATTACAATTTCACACACAGATAATCAGAGTAACGCAATTCAAATTAGCGGATCCAAAGCGAGGTATAAATAACGATAGTCAATAAATACAGGGTTAAGAGCAAAATACAATCCCAATAATGATAATTGCCTAAAATAGGGGTTATACAAGTAATATACATACCCAAGATGATTAAAGTATAAAGCTTTCAGTTTACACTCAATTCTTCAAAACATAACGGCGTTGGCACAACTCGGTATAAGCTTACCTGTTGAAGTCTCATAGTACCTGCATTAATGATATGCCTGGTTGGTGTTTTAAAAACACTGTCCCATGTGGGAGTGAGTAGCTAAACATAGTGGTTCCATTAGTTCCAAGTTACACATGCTATCGACACAATCAGCGTTAGTTAATGATAAACAAGAAATCAAACAATTCCTAAATAATCTTGTTAAATGTGAATATGAAGATATGACATGATTATGCCCTTTCCAAACAACACTCCCACACACGCGACTTCAACGCCTATTTCGCAAATGTCAACACTCCCTCATCACCCGACACCAATGCCAGGTCACCACATCCTATCTAATGCAATGCGATTGATGCGTATGTTAGTCGAGTAATTATTAAGTTCCATTCATCTAGCATGTGGCGAAGAAGTAGGATACCGATGTTATATCATGAGTCTTTATCCGAATCATGTGACTCGTTGTCGCACCTAGCGACTCTTTACCAGTGTCCCTTGATCCAAATTAAGATGTCACCCGTTTATCTCGCAAATCAACTATTTCAAATGTACAATATGATACCTAAATGTATGAGGATCAACCCGGTATGGGTCGTCACCAAAACTGGTATGATCACTTAGTTTGAGGTTGTAACAACCTGCAACACGCTGCCCCAATGACTGAAGCGTTATTTTCGAAGGGGTCCGGATCAAACGACTCACCCTAACCGATGCTCGGACCACAAACTGGATGAACAGTGGCTAAGGCGTTATAGAGGTGCAGGCTTATCACATAAAACCGAATTACCACAAGAAAAATGTTCTTCACCCAATTCCATTTACGCCCGAGTCGTTCGAACGGTACTCTGGCACGGAACCATCGGCCGAGTAATTTGACGGGGGTCGTTCGAACAATGACCTATCACCTCCATTAGTGCTCACTGGTCATTACGGGAAGGCTCGTCATCCCAACGTAGGTCGACATCTCGGACACAGTGTCTCATACCACTATGCCCGGCTTATGAGTCTTAGGGGGATCATATCATACTAAGGTTATAAATGGACCATCTATTGGGAACGTCGTATCCTAGATTCAATTAGTCGTGTCATGCATTGTGAACATACATGATCAGTCGCTAGTGGACTGATTTGACTGACCTTGGAGAATCCCGACGCAACCAGCATTGGGTACAAGCATCCCTATAGTTCAGCTATTGTCGGTCGTCCGTGTTCACCCGGTTGATCAAACAAGCCTAGGGTGGTCGGCCTAACTAGGGTCACCCCTTGGTTTGGACAATTTACTGATTGACCAAACATTGTAAGTAACCTAAGCATCACTACAAACTTAGTAATTCGTCATGCCATCAACATAGATTCAACGACACAACCACATAGGCATTTCATCAAATATGAAAGCATATATAGAACGTTCATCTAATCACCTAGGCATTTTATCAAACATGTGAGCCTCTATGGAACAATACATTCACTAGAGTATTTAATCAAAATATAAGCATCAACAAATAAAACACATCTAATCAAGCATTCACCAAACATGTGAGCATCATTAGAATAATGCATTTAATCACATGGCATTTTATCAAACATGTAAGCATCCATAAACAACCAATGACACATATTGCAATCAAACTCAAAATATAGACATGCTAGCTATTTACAAACCGTTCACCACAAGACATTATTAACTGAGACCCTCAAGGGTCGATAAAAAGCAACCTAGAAATAATGGTCCGCACCTTGTGACGATTTACCCGACACTCACGGTGCTCATATGGTTAGGATGTTAGGGAAAGATCGTCGAAATGCCTAAACAAGCATGCAAGCTTGTGAGATTAGGGATAAACAACTATTGAACCTAAATTACAAGTGAGATTCAATACTTACATCCAATCATTACCGGGAAAGCTTCAATGATGGCTCCAGTTATGGTGTGATGATTAGAGAGAGATTAGAGAGAGGAGTGTGAAAGGGTGGAGGTGCACCAACATTCACACCCCAAGCTCTCTCTCTTCTTTTTTCTTCTCTTTCTCTTCTATTTCTCTCTTTTGCTCTTGATCTAGTCATGAAATTCGTATGGGAGGAGGGGGTGCCCAATTAAGGGCCTATATAGTGCTAGTTCTAGAATTCATGAAAATGGTCCCAAGGGCTAGATTTTCATTATATTAACCCCATGGGAGAGTGTTTTTAACCTCTACGGCCCATTATGGGGTGTACATGTCGATATACATTGTAGGGTAGTTAGCCCTAATGATGATCTACGTATGGATATGATCGGCTCACCATTTGGATGTGCCGATCGAGGGGTATGATCATAAGTCTGTTTGACAGTCACCGATGGTTGATTGGGGCGGTGGCTATATAGATATGTGTGGAGAAATATCTTTAGTCAGTACTCCGAATTTGGCCATGAATCGACGGTCCGAAAGCTACAACTTCATGAAAGAGCAAAGTGGTTAGTTTCACTTAAGTTCTGGATTTTCATCTAAGGTATTTACACAACTCAAGCACTCTCCTTCCGAGTCCAAGTTGAGTGATTTGAGATGCGACCTCGGCTCAATGTCTCGCGATGGATGTCAAGCCCACTAAGAAGAACATCTTTCTATAGTCTTAGGTTTAATGACTCACTAACGAGCGGTTTGGAGCTTGTTTGGATAATCATGGCATTTCTGGAATTAACTGGGTATCTAGATTTCTTGTGTACAATGATTAGAGTTTTGATTAGCTAAGTTTGTAGTGTAGCCTCTTCACAATTAACGAAAATGGTGATTCGGTTAAAGTCAGTCTAAGCCGTTGGTTCTTAGGCTAAAGGAGTAACTGGATTGATTTGGTTTGTTAATTAAGATTCGACTCTTGGTTGTCTCAGTTTTTGACAGGTCTTTATTCAGTTACGGTCGTCTCAAATAGTCAGTGATAGGTCAGCTAGATTTGGACCCTACGTGAACAAATCCTAAGGTTAAGATCGATATTTAAGTGATTGGGCGAATTCGTTGGCTTCCTACGGTTGATTAATCAGATTTATATGGTTCTTTACTAGTACCACCCGCATATAGGCTCACTTCAATCATTAAGGGCCAATAAGCAACAACGTAGGCTAGTCATATCGAAAATTTCAAGGGTTTTTTGAAAATTCCAAATGTCAAAAATCTAAGACGTTACAGTCATCCGGGTCCTAAGTAATTGGTCGGGCCATTGTTTGCCTCATATTTATTGAGGAGTTGTCGTCTGGGTGGTAAACCCTAATATGGATCAAGGATCGCAGGCATAGAACCATTGCGTTCGCCCTGGGCTTAGTAATTTGGATAAGACTATCGATTATATGGAGATGTTCCAGCTTCCCGAATCTTGCTGGATGAATGGACTTCATTAATTCACTTGGCCAACACAAGCATTCATCACATTGCATTAGCTAGGTGTGGCGACTCGACAGTTGAGGTCGCATGATGAGGGAGTGTTGGTCATTTGCGAATGTGAAGTTTGAGTCGCTATGAGGGAGCGTTGGATGAAGATGGCATGCATCATATCATAATAGCATGCACGTGCATTAACAAAAATGGTCTATATGTTTAAGTTGTTTTCATTAATTGTGCATGTGGATTTGATAACTTGTGTAACTTGATGTTAATGGAACCACTGAGTTGATCACTCACTCCCACTCTGGGACGGTGTTTTAAAACATCAATCAGACCCTATTACAAATGCAGGCACCCGGAGTCCAACACGTTGGACGAGGCATCTATGGACTCGGAGGAGCTTTCGTATTTTGTACTTTCACTGTGATGTCTTGGAAGTGTCAGGAGAATATAAAAGACCTTACATTTATTTAATTTCGTGCTTGTATATGTTGGAGTCCTTGACTGGGTGTGCTCCGTTTATTGGTTTTGTTGTATGTACATTATGGCTTGTAAAATCTCCATTTTGGGCGACATCACTATAGGAATTGTATTTTGACTCTTAGCCCTATATTTGTGAAATTCTGTTATCTTTACCTTGCTTTGGTTCCGCTAAGTTGAATTACGTAGTTCTGATTATTCATGTATGGAATAAATGTGAGTTTGAATGAAGACACGTGTACATTTTATTGAGTTAACACCTGAGAACTCGGGATCAAAGTTTATATACTTGGGTGTCGATTTTTAGGGCGTTACACACATTGACTCTTATATATATATGAACTCTTACAATGTGAGTCCTTATTCTTGCTCCGGTGGTAGACTCTTAGGAGTTTCAACACCTGATCAAGGGTTCGAGTACCCATAGATGGTGAAATTCCACTATGGTGTGAGTGTGTGGGGGTATTGTGTAAAAAAAAAAAAAAAAAACTCTTATGGCGTTGAGACTTTTAAAGGATGAGTAGTTATGATGGGTTAAACTACTCCAGCTATCTTTTTCCATAAATATAGATATTGATCCTCAACTACACATGAAAAACTAAATCGCATTAAAAGATTTACAAACCCGATATGCCATTTCATAATCCTTTAATAGTAAAATTGGACAAAGATCTACCATTTCTCAACTGTTCATTTATTGGCTGTCTATAAAAGGTCTGAGCCAGATTAACGGTTTGGATATCCAATCATAGGTAGGGAAATTGTGTACATGATGATATTTAATCTTCAACAAATATCACATTTGGTCACGTGGAGGATTTTGTACACGTGGGAACCATGTTATTGTAGTTCGAGCCATTGATTTGACTGCATTTAAAGTGGATAAGCAATTCTTGAGAAATATCTTATATAAAAAGATCTTAACCTTGTTATTTTTTTTACACCCAACTTGTCATAGTCCATGTCAACTAGTGAGAAGCCGCCATGTGTCGTCACTCATGTATGAATGTTGGGAGAAAATCGTACTTGCAACATAGAGAAGTAAGTGCTTAGCGATCAATGATACGTAACCTACCAAAAACAACCTGCTTAGACTCATACACACGTTTATGACAAGAAAGGTAGATGTTATTCGAAGGCACATGATCAACATATGCATGACATATGTAACCTTAACATGCACAATAAGTTTCCAAAGACCCGCCGATGGCGGATTCCTTGCAATCTAGTTCACACATGTATACGATCATCCCAAATCAGAAAATGTACCCCAAAAAAGGAAAATTCCTTTGAGCCAATCAACATTTTCTTAGAGGCAACAAGGAAATAAAAGCGATTAACGAAAATTCCATCAGAAAATAGAAGCAAATCGTACACGATGACATCATACAGTAAAGATTTCATATCTCGCTAGGAGATGACCAATGCATAATAAGAGATTTACAAGGAAATTACAGTATGGCTACTGCCACTTAAAGGCTTATAAAAAGCATACTCAATGAAGAGTTTTGGTTCTCGTTACACACAATCAATCTCTTTATAGCGCAACACTTCTCATCATTATTTTAACTTCTTAGCTTAGATATATTCCACTTCTATCCAACCATGTTGCAGTAAGTCCGTAACCCTTAGTTTATATCAGTTACTGTTCAGCGCCATCACCTTATTATGCCCTATGAGTAGGTTAAATATTCATGACTATCATGGTCGAATCCCGATCACCAAGTCCTTACTTGGCATATTACTAGTCACATCCCACTAACTTTATACCACGACCGTTTCACGGCCATTTAGTGTTCTTTTTCTATGGCTGTTTTAATAGCACAAGTGATTGTTTGTATTTATTTTTCTCTACTTAATTTATTTTTTCTTCTTCCTTATTATATTATTATTACATTTAAATAAATAAAATTGTTGATTAGCCTTATTTTTAATTTTATCCATTTATTATTGATTTACTTATGAATTTGATACGCTAGCTATCACAATTGAAAGAAAAATCATTAGGTCAAGGCGAAAAAAAATCTTTCGTCAATTGTGAAAGATTAACCTGCCCCTTCTTAAATTGCCCAATTGTTGTAACAATCAATTAGTAAATAGTCACGTCAACTTTCATAAATTTTATCTTAATATTGATTAGTTCAGCACATAGGATTACAAGTCTTTGCCTTGGTATCGATTTTGTGGGTTGGCTAACAGTGAAGTGTGAACTGACAGTGGAGTGTACTAATTAATAAGCTAACATTTAAAAAAAGAAAAAAAAAAGAAAAAAAAGAAGAGAGAAAGAAATGGATTACAAGTCTTAAAGTGATTTAAGTATGACTCTGGAATACCCAATGCTATTATTAATAGCACTCGTTTCACTGAACACGTGTGCCCATAAGTTTGGTTAAACCATAACAATTTCTATCCCATGTTTCTTTGGAATGCAAGCCCCCGCTATCAACTATCTCAACCGTCAACTAGCCGGTCCACATATTAGAGGGTTTAGATCTTCCAATTTAAAATATTACTTGACTATCCCCCGTCCAAGGCTGCAACCACCAGATCAATGCTTCGGCCTGAAGTGCCATGTGCTAATAACCTGAATCCTGTACGACACCTGTTACATGGAGCGGGTACCCACCTGAGCTGTACGGGGGAGCGGATCAGGTGAGACCCGGACTCACTCAAGGCGGTGGGGCCCTTACCGTGGAGCCCTAACTTGATGCATGCATTTTGTATCCACGCCGTCCATCCGTTTTTCCAAATCATTTTAAGATATTATCCCCAAAACGAGAAACATCCAACTATCAGGTAGACCATACCATATGAAATAGTAGTAATTGACCATCGATGAACCACAAAAGTTATGGATCAAGCTGATATTTTTTTTTCTCCCTTCATCCAGGCTTATGTGACCTTATCAACAGATTTGATGGCAAATAATCACTAAGGAAACATTAAAGTGCGCCCTAAACAGTTTTAATGGTATGAAGTTCAGCCACCACTCTTTCCTATGGTATGGTCCACTTGATAATTAGATACGCTTCATTTTTTGTATAATCCCCTAAAATTCTCTGAAAAACATATGGACGGTGTGGATACAGAATAAATAGATCAAGGTGGGCCTCATGGTGAGGGATGCACCATTTTGGGTTAGACCTGGGTCTCACCTAATCCACTTCTGCTCTACGGGCACAGCGTGTTTTGCGCGTGACATCCACTCCGTCCGTCGGGCGCGCCCCTCTATGGTAGGCTTTAGGGAAAACTCGGTCAGATCCACCATCTTAGGTGGGCCATAGCACAGGGAAAATGGAAGAGACGCCAACCGATATATATGTGCGTGGGGCCTACCATGGGCATATATCTTATCGAACCCGTACATCAGGTGTGCAGATGAAGAGACGATCCAAAACTCAGGCGGGCCACACAACCTACCATTGATTTTACATTGTTCACAGAGATGCGGCCCATCTATGCTTCGGATGGGATGACTTATGGAATTACGGTAAAAATAAGACTACGCGTCTAATGGACGGAATGGATCTAAGCTCTATGCCCAACTATGATGTATCTGTTTTGTCCACACCGTACATTCATTATGTGAGCCATATCCAAATCTCAGGTGTACCGCACCACAGGAAAACAGCGTTGAGTGAATCTCCACCGTTGAAAATCTTCCAAGGTCCACTGTAATGTTTATTTTCCATCCAACCTGTTGATAAGTTCACGCAAACCTGACGAAAGGAAAGCACAAATATCAGCTTGATTCAAAACTTCCGTCGCCTCAAAAAATTTTCAACGGTAAGCATTCAATCCCCACCATTTCCTGTGCTGTGGTCTACCTGAGATTTAGATCTGTCTCATTTCTGCGACTATACTCTAAAATGATCTGAAAAAATGGATGTACGGCATGGATAAAACAGATACATCATATTGGGGCCCACGGTGCTTTAACACCTGTTAGCTGGCTGGTTCTGGCGTCATTAGCCAAACCGCGTAGAATCCGCCTGCACTCATTTCACCTTACCTAACGTGGGACATCCAAGTAATTATTGAAAACAGTGAAGGGTTTTTACGTAAATTACCATTGCTTGTTCGGACAAGCAGCTATCGTACTCGTCCTGGGAGTCCTAAACTCAAATCTATAAATACCCGTATAAATCCACACTTCAAAACCCATCAACGTCTCCCTCCCTCTCTCTCTCTGATAGGGTTTTCTTTTCCTCTCTCTCTTCTTGAATGCTCAGACGCTTCTCCTAATCGAAGAATCGCAGCATGTCTTTCCGCGGCAAGAAGCTCATCAACGATCCAAACGGTCAGTTGTATGAACTCGTTCTCCAGATCTGAAGAATCTCACTCATTGATTCCAAACTCGCCTCTTTTTCTCTTGCATGTAGTTTTAATTGATTGTGGTAACACGCAATTTGAAATTTCTGTTTGATTTTCTTTTCTTTTTCTTAAAATTTAAAAGGTCTGATTTTTTCGGTGCTAAAATGAGTCGTCTTCTTTATTATATGGGCTGGAATTTGGTGTGAGTTTGGTACACTGTAAGGGGGTTTTGGTAATATGTCTCTACAGTACACGTGGCATATATGTGGTCCACCCAGATCGTCTAAACCATTGGTCTCATTGTTGATGGAATACTGGCCCTGAAATCCAACCGATTGGATGATCATGGAATTGGATTGGTGAGAGTGGAATGGATGGTTGAAAACAGAGTGGTCAACGGTCTGAAATTTTAGGGCAAAATTTAATGGGGGAACATCTATGATGGAGCCAATGAATTGGACAGCCTGGATTAAGGTGCATGTATGGCAAATGCAGTATGGATATGTCGGTAGTGCTCCCTTACATTGTGTCAGGCTCACAGCGCAGTCTAGCCCTTTTTTTTCTGTTGATTTCTTTTATAGATGTGGTGACGGAGTTCATAGAGGGTGTTGTGGAGACATTTCCGGGATTGCAGTACTTGGATGGATTCCCTGAGGTGATAGATTTTATCATTAATTCGTGTTATTTATTCTTAACTTGCGGTTTTCTGCATGCGCGAGTGAATTTGATTTGTGGTTGTTTGCTTGTGTATGTGTGTTGTGAGATGTGATGCTTGGCCCAAAGTCCATGAATTTTCATTTGGACCAGTATTTGTAAGTGGGGCCCACCTCACAGAGATCCAGACTGCTCACCCTTGTGATCGCTGCAGTGGATGGGTGATGCTTCCAAACACTCCTCCTAGGACAATCCTAAGCATTCAGTCCTCTGCGTGTAGGTTGATGGTTGAAAAAAATAGCCAATGGTCCATGAAAAATCTCACATTGGATGGATGGGTTGTTTGATGGACGAGAATTTTGTGCCACTGCCAGTCCACAGTGGGGTGTGCCAGATGAAGTGTTGGATCAACAAGAGATGGGCCCCAACCATACAACATGCTAAGCTGAACGAAAAGCGTGGGTGATTCGGCAGCATTGTATAATACCACTTGTGAGATTCCTAAATGTGGCTAATGTTTTGGCTTGTACAGGTTAAGGTTGTGCTTCGGGCTGATGTTTCGGGTGGAACATATGACAAGGTTTCTGTTATATCAGGTGATAATTTGACCACGTAATGACAATATTATTATGTTGAAATTTCTCTTCGTAGAATGCAAATGTAGGATTCTTTGACATAGACTACATACACAGTTACACATGGAGTGTTGATTGATATAGGCCTTATTGGATAATTTGCTACCTTTTGTTTGTGTTAGAGTCACTGTCAACTTGAACATGTCGCTGGAGGGGCTAGGCCTACAAGGGGCGGCAGATGCCTTGTTACTTGCAGCACATACAGTCCTCGTATGTTGTGGTTTATGCATGGCAGGAAGTTTATCATGTTACCTACTCTTGGACCACCACACATGGTATAAAATCCATGGTGGAACATTCACCTACTAGTTGTGTGGCATGCATTTAACTTGTTAATGAGAGGAAAGACAACATTAAAATGTGCTTGGAGTGAAGAACGCCCATAAGTTCATAACTGCCAATTAGAGCAAGTTGTTGGTTTGTGTTTAGAATAAGTCTAGGCATTTATTCTCCTATGCAAGCGTGGAAATGGAATAGTTATGTAGGTGCACAGCAATAACTTGTATTCAAGCTAATGGTCATTTCTAAGCGAAGGAAAGTGGAGCTTTCCAGGAACATTAACACTTGATGAGATACATGAAGGGGGTTTTAAAACTCAGCCAGGGTCAAAACCATAATGAGTCATTCTGTTTTTGGTCGAAACCGACAAGCTACATAGGTACAATGCATGCATGTGTTTGTGAGGCATTCAGTTTGCACTCCAGCTAAACCAGTGAGTTTTGAGACCTTGTTCATGATATACATTGTCATCTTAGCAATTCAAAATTTGGGCCTTTACAAATCCATTTACATGTGAGTTATTTATTTATTTATTTATCATAGTCTAGCTAGCTTTAGCAACTGTGAATGCAAGACGGAAGAATATGGATTTCCTAAAGTAATAACATTCACCCATTAAGGGAGTTATAACCAAACTGTCTGTCAACCATGTTTGTGAAGCATGAACTCATTTTAGCCGCTTATTGCAAACTAATGTGCCTTATTGTACAGGGGGTGGCAGTGGCCATGAGCCTGCTCATGCTGGATTTGTGGGGGAAGGGATGTTGACAGCAGCTATTTGTGGCGATGTTTTTACATCTCCGCCTGTTGATTCTATCTTAGCTGTATGGGGTTCTTGCCACTTGATCTATAAATGGGCAGACACATCCACATGTGTCGTGTCTCAAATTTCTTTTCTGAATCTTAGGGATCCGTTGACTAACATATTTACTTCTTTAGGGTATTCGAGCTGTTACTGGTCCCATGGGATGCCTTTTAGTGGTCAAGGTATATTGTTTTGGGAACAGTTTTAATGAATTATTGGCTTTACCACTTGAATAAAATTTCCTTATATTGAATCTTGTTGGTCTGTGCATTCACTGCGTAGATGTGACTTTGCATGGAAACTTGAAATTTTAAGTTATCTATCGACAGACTTTAAAGTTTGAACCATTTGAAAAATTTCCTTATATTGAATCTTGTTGGTCTGTGCATTCACTGTGTAGATGTGACTTTGCATGGAAACTTGAAATTTTAAGTTATCTATCGACAGACTTTAAAGTTTGACCCATTTGAAAAATTAGCCATACATTATTTTATCAGAATGGAGGTTTGATTCAATATCTCATGTTCATTTGAGTAGGAATATACTTTTGCCATGCAGGTAATGTCTACTGATCCATACTATTGCTATTTGGGCTTTGACAGAATTATACCGGTGATCGATTAAATTTTGGTTTAGCAGCTGAGCAAGCAAAATCTGAAGGCTATAAAATAGAGGTAGTCATTCCTCTAAATTTGCCGTGCTACTATATTGGTTATTGTTCAAATCCTACAAACTAAAATAAAAAGGAATGATACATGCAGACAGTTATTGTTGGAGATGACTGTGCTCTCCCACCACCTCGGGGAGTAGCGGGAAGAAGAGGTTTGGCAGGGACTATTCTTGTCCACAAGGTACTTATGTTTCTTTCCTTGTCTAAGCCTCATAATATGGTTTTGCTATGATTCTATACATTATGGTGGCTGCATATCCTTTAGTCAATAAAGTTCTCAAATTTTCCGTATAAAATTTTTCTTGAAAATTTCAATGGAAATGAATGGTATAAATTGTTTGTTCATGAACCAGAACCACATTGAATACCAGAAGTTGAAACTGCAGAATTCCTAGGTTGAGTTTGAGGGAAGCTTCAAAATATGCAAGCTCAACGCTCTTGGATTGCGTACTGATTAAAGAACTCTTTTGTGTTCTGAGATGCTTGTATGTTAGTTCGACACTGTTTCCTCATCCTTTGAGTCTGTGTAGCCATGTTTTTCCTCTATGGAAGGTGCCGAGGAAACTTTCCCCTTTTGGGATTCAAAGAGGGGTCTTGTCTTCCAGAATTCCTGTCCAATATCACGTCTGCCTTATTTTCAACGGTCAAGATGTTAGCGAACATGTCTATCATTGAGTTCAATGATTTTTGGTGTTTTCCTTTCTGATGACATTTGCCCGGTATCTATGATTCGTTGGAATTGCTTAATACCTATTTACAGCAACTGTTTTTAAGTGGTTGGGACAGAACGATTCTAGGAATGATTAAAATGAACTTACCTCTATGTTCCTTTCATTTTTAACTTAGTGTAGTAAATGTTTGCTTTGTGAACGGCAGGTAGCAGGGGCAGCTGCTGCTGCTGGTCTTTCTCTTGCTGATGTTACTGCAGAAGCAAAGTATGCATCTGAAATGGTGGGAACGATGGGTGTTGCCCTCTCTGTTTGTACACTTCCAGGCCAGGTCGCATCAGATCGTTTAGGCCCAGGAAAAATGGAGCTAGGTCTTGGAATCGTAAGTTGTTAAATAATCTCATTTTCTTGCTATCTTAATTACAGTTTAATCCATTTCAGTTACCTTTTATGATCAAGCAACCTGAATGAAGATCTTCCAATGATTATCTTTATATGTATCTCAACCACTAGAATATAATTGCTCGCCCCACGATGACTACTCGAGAATAGGACTTCAGAATTTATGCATCAACATGCATCACTGTGGCTTTCATAAATTGGTTCTTTGACTTGAAAATATTCCTCGCACTGCAGGCTTTGCTTTGATTTAGATCATTCCAATTGGTTGACATCATCCTGCTGATTGGCGGTGTATATTTAGTCATGACATGGATTTATATTAACCGTTTTTGAAAACCCAGTGGCTAAATATGCTATTTCCTTTTGCAGCATGGGGAGCCTGGGGCTGCTGTTGCTGACATTCAACCTGTGGATGTAGTGGTATCTCATGTTCTGAAGCAGATTTTATCAACGGTCTGTTTCACTTGACCACTAATTATTATGCTGCTTCTGTATGCTATTTTGTTGCTTAAAATATGGGATAGCAGGTCCCATGATAAAACTGAAACTCAATTATGATTGCATGCTAAATCTAGTTCTCTTTTCTTATCGTTTTTATCCTTTCTAGACATTATTGGAATCTTTACTGGTCCCGGTAGTGTTTAGTTCCTTTAATTCCTTTGCATTCTGAGAAAGTGAGTTGAATGTTGCTATTGGGTGGTTTGGCACTGATTTGGCACTTCCCATGCATATAACACAAAGATTGGGGATTACCTTTGATCATTTCTGGAGGTTGTCAATGGTTAAAATCCTCTTCCTCCCAACTAGCCACACTAAAGCTGCCACTTTTGAGCAACATAGTTCCACACATATGGCATATGTGCCTGACTATCTCCCTCCAAAGGAGATCGAAGCAACTTATAGAATGAAATGGACCAAAATGTAGCCTGAACTGTAGCCACATAATCCTGTCCCGATCCCCCATTGATGGAGCACATAAGTGCATTCTAGCTAGGAGCATTATGAGATCTGCTATTTCCACATTAGATAGGTTCGTGGTTTGCCATAATGGCCATTATGTTACCATAATGGTGGCAACCTTATGTATTATGGGGTTGTAATGGCTGTTACAAAAAAAAAAAGACTCGCTCGTTGAATTTGGCTTTCAAGTTTGTGACTTCCAAATCTTTGACACTCTCTGAAGAGAGGGTATCCTTTGTCCACCAACCTCCTTCATTGCAACCGTCTCTCTCCACAAAGGACCTTCTTCCGTCCTGAACCTCCACGACCATTTTCCTAATAGCACTATATTCGCCTTCTCCAAGTCCTTAATGTCAAGCCCCCACCAACATCTTTATATGGCTTGCAAACCTCTTCACAACCTAGTAAATGTTTTTTTTTCGTACCTTGCCATAAGAAAATCACGTCTCAGCCCTTCCAATCAGACCAAAACATATTCTGGATACCTGAACAGAGACATGAAATATAGAGGTATATTTGATATAGCTACTTCGATTAGAGCTAGTTGGCCCCGCCCATTGACAGATACCCGCTTTTCCTTTTTGATAGTTTTCTTTTGAACTTTTCCACCACTTTATCTCAAAGATGCTTTGCTGGTTTACCAATGCCGTGGGGAAGACCCCGTAACTGAAGGGAAAGTTCTCGCCCTGCACCAAAAGATCCCTGTCATTTACTCCACTTCATCGACGGACAACCAAATGCCCAACATCTCACTCTTAGTGATGCTAACCTTCAAACTTGACATGCCACCACTTTAAAGCACCTAATCACCAATCTTAAGTTGTCCACCATACCTACATCCGCTTTGCAAAAGAGAATGGTGTCATCAATGAACCGAAGGTGGGAAATTGGGACTTGTCATCTCAATCCTGAAGCTGCATATGAGACCAACCTCTTGCCCTTCTCATTCTGCTCAAGTCTTCTACCACCACTACAAGAGTCAAGGGGAAAGCGGGCCCTCCTGTCGGACGCCTCTCGAACTTTTGAAAAAAAAAAAAAACTTTTGGGGACCCATTGACTAGAATTGAAAACCTTGCCGAATGGGTACACACCCTCATCCACCATCTCCACTTCAAACCACACCCCAATTGCCCACACCCCAATTGCCCTAGCATGTAATCCAGAAAACTCTAGTTCATATGGTTGTAGGTGTTTTGTATATACATCTTGCACACTATACCTTTCACCCTTGTAAGTGTAGTGAATCAATGCACTTATTTTATAATATTGTTGATTACCTGGTTGTGCTATATGGGCTCAATATTGAGCAATTATGAGGCAACATGAATAGAGGCAATGGGGATCGATGCACTCATTTTATAAGATTGCTATTTGACTGGTTGTGCTATATGAGCTCAATATTGAGCAATTATGAGGCAACATGAATAGAGGCTTAGCCTTGCAGAGGTGAAGGATGTTGAGGGGTCATTGCAGAGATGAAGGATGTTGAGGGGTCATTTGGTAACCTGTATTTGGATTGTTACATAAGAATCCAAATCTAGGATTTCGAATCCTTAAGATTTTCATTCTGTCAATAGTGTTTGGCACCCTAGATTTTTGCTCTATGGAATTTAGAAACGGTGGTTGGATTCTGTTGGGAGCTATGGAGAGCAGATGTCGTTGCTCTCCTTAAATGAGCAATTAAAAAAAAAAGACCATTAGGGAGGATTGCCAATCTTCAGATTTTGCAAGCTTGCTTTTTAGAGTGGAATTGAAAAGTGGGTTTACTTAGGATTTAAGATCCGGGGTGCCAAACACAATATCTTGGCCTGGATTTGGATTCAATTCCAGAAGCCCCAAAATCTAAGCTACTAAATGAGGCCTGATATTGTTATGTGAAAGATTAGGGTGGACATAATGAAGAACGAGACTGAAGTAGCCTAAACGGTAGAAGCCCGATAAAAAAATAAACAGAGAGAGTTGAGATTGTCTGCGCATGTGCTACGAAGGCCGAAGGCAACCCTAGTAAGATGGGAAACTTTACTTAGGATTGAAGGGTGTAAAGGAGGATGAGGGAGAGACCTCAAAAGGACTTTGGCTTGAGCTGGTGAGAAGGGATATGAGGGCTTGTATAGTTACCAAGGATAGGGCCTTAGATAAGAATGATTTGTGAAGTAGGATTCCTAAAGCGGACCCCAAATAGCTGCACTAAGTCTGCAATGATGATGGTGGTGAATTTTCCTTTTGCATTATATATGGAAACTAGTGAACTTTTTATGGTTTAGAAGTACTCCACAATCTGGTGAAGAAATGTCACCACTGCAAATCTTGTATGATTACAGTTCAGATCTCAATTGTTGGAACCACTCTTTTTTTCTTTCTCTTCATTAGGTTTGTATTATAGTTCTTTTTCACTATCTTTCTACTTGGAATTTCCATGTTTATGCGAACCAATTGTCTTTGCCTTTGCTTGATTTACATGTATGTGTGTCTCCATACATATATATTATGTTGTTATTTTTTCGAGTTACGCGGATCATGCTATTCTACATTTAATGCGACAAAAATGTAAAATTTTGAAGACTAAAGAATATTTTCTTTATTAAGCTAAATAATTCATTCAAATTGAATAAAAAGATGTCAATGCTTGATTATGTTTTTAATGTGGGGGCATTTTCACACGGGCTCGAGTGGGGTGGCCGGTGGGATGCAGGGGCACACTCGGGGTGGGCGGCCCATAGAACCCATGGATTTGGGGCCCACGAGGAGGGTTTGGCCGATGACCTAACCTATGGATTTGGGGCCCGAGCTATTGAGATAAAGGGATTAATTCGCCGTGCTCTATTAGTTCGAGCTTTTAGAGCAAGTGGTTAATTGTCTTGCATCAAATTGGTATCAGAGTGGGAGGTCTCGTGTTCGAGACTCCTCACCAGGGGTGATTAATGCGGGGGCATTTTCACACCGGGCTTGAGCGGGGTGGTCTGTGGGATGTAGGGGCACACTCGGGGGCAGAACCCATGGATTTGGGGCCCACAAGGAGGGTTCGGCCGAGAACCTAATCCATGGATTTGGGGCCTGGGCTATGAGATATGGGATTAATTCGCCATGCTCTATCAGTTTGAGCTTTTAAAGCAAGTGGTTAATTGTCCTACATCAGTTTTGATGATGGTACATGGGATAAGCGCCTTTAAAAGATACGAAAAAGATTATTACAATATTTCGAACGCATGAAACTCTACTTGAGAGAGTGAATGAGAGGAGTTCTTCAGGTAAAGATTGTTGGCTATTGTTGCTCACAACTTCGATGAATTTTGTCAAAAGTGGAAATTTCTCTTGACTAAATGAGGTGAAAGTCTAATTGAATTCTTTGTATTCTTGGTTCAGTCGAATAGACGATTGAGTGCGCTAAATAAGAAAGTTTATGAAACAGTAAAAATGTTAAAAATGCTGGTGCAAGACCACTTGTCAATCATAAGTTTATGCTTCACGGAATAGTCAGCTGAAAAGTTGAAACTAAAAGGTATGATTATATGATTCTTGTTTGCTAATGGCTGCTATGATTAGAAGTATATATTTAAATTGTGTGCCTAGTTTTTATATATTTGTTATCGATTTTCAAAGGTTTTCTTGAAGATGTTTGAGTCAGCAGTCCACTGTAACATGCATACTGCAGAAGTTTATAAAACAAGCATGAAGATGTATTGTTTATTTCTTCCTATTCAACATGTTGGTTTGTTTGACTTGCAGGAAACTCAATATGTTCCAATCACAAGGGGGAGTAGGGTCGTGCTCATGATCAATGGGTAAGTGACTTGTTTCAGTTCTTTGCTCTCCATTGTTGTCTTTCAACTGAGGTTCAAATAAATGGAACTTGGACTCAATGACGGTCCAAGTGTGATTAAGCCAGAAAGTAATTGTCTACAGGAGTACAAATCATGACTTATAATATATACAAGGGAAATGCATTATGCTACCGGACTTTTATACACTGGTTTTATAGCGTTGGATCTAAGAAGAGTTATATAAGTCATGTCCTTACTTTGGAGGCAATCACTATGTGAAACACATGCTCTAAATGCCACAAGAATTACCACTTGATGATCAGAGAGTCGTATATCCCAGTGGTCTCACTTCACACTAAAGTATCATAGCGTCATGTAGTAGCAGTACTCTACGATATTAATGGACTTCAAAAGCATAAATTAGAAATAATGGTATACGTCTGGAGTTCTAATTTGTGAATTCTGGAAGAAATCTGTATGTAAGAAGCATAAATGAAACACCTTTGGATATATTGCTTGTTGTAAATAGTATGAGGATTATTCTTGCTCTCTAGATAACTCCTTCCACCAAATCCCAAGGGAAACTAATAATTGCCAGTTGTCTTGCCAAGTAAATCGTCCTTAGACCTCTTTGCATAGGAGATTCTTATCCATTGGCATAATGGGAGCTTTGCATTTGATTGTCTGTTGGGTCTTTTTAGTAAATTTTGTTTGTTACCAATAAAAAAAGATGTCAAATTCTAGAATCTTAATTTGGAAATCAAAGTTTCTGCAGGATGCTGTAAAGAAGAGCTAGCTGCTTCTTTGGAGGCTAGCTAGGGGTAGTTTGGGGCTGGGATGATTTTCTCATCATCGTTTCCTTTTTTAATCCACTTTATATCACTTTGTTTGGTTACTAATAAAATTCTATGTACAATTTAGAAAAACAAGAAGAAAATTCTTACACTTGGTAGTCTTGAAAAGAGATAATATTTTTCCTGTTGTGTGGATGGTAGTCTTGAAAAGAGATCATATTTTTCCTGTCGTGTGGATGATGTGTCTGAACGATGAGGAACTCTGTGGAACACATGATCTTAAATGGGTCTTTCGAAAGAACTTAACTAATAGGGGTCATTTGGCCTATTTCATCATAGAGAGAATGTGCTTTGGAGGATGGTGTCATTTACCTTCTTGTGGGGTCTTTGGAGGAAAACATAATGAAAGGAATAAGGCATCATCATCATCATCATCATCATCATCATCATCATCATCTAGGCCTTATCCCAATAATAGGGGTTGGCTATATGGATCCTATTTTGCGATGCCCTCTATCAAGGGCCATACCTTCGGTTAGATCATAGGTCATCCTCCATCCACATCCTTTTGGACCTTCCCCTTGCCCTTTTAGAGCCTTCAACTTGTACCAACTTAATCCTAACTTGTGCGATTCTTGGTCTTTGGTTCACATTACCAAACCATTGAAGTCTACTCTCCCTCATCCTATTACCTATCGGTGCTACTGCCAAGTTCCCTCAAATGCATTCATTTATAATTCTATCCTTATCTTGCAACCTATAAAGTAGGAAAGCTTTGAAAAGAATGGAAAGACTAGTAGGGTTGGACATCCAATCCAATTGTATTTATAAGACAAAATATGCAAATTACATAAAATATCCCCAAGTAAAATGAAAAAATTGGAAACAACAAAAAACCTAAGAAACAACATAAAACTAATACCCAAAGGCCTCTAACCCAAACTAGGGGCCCATGACAGGCCCATATATACTGTAACACTCCCCCCCCTAAGCTGAGGCATAGATATCAATCATGCCCAACTTGCCTTGAATATGTCTTCCCACTTCAACTGAAAGGGCCTTGGTGAAGATACCAACAAGTTAATTTGTAGACCTAACAAAGGGAGTGGAAATAATGGCAACAACAACCTTCTCAAGAATAAAATCACAATCAACTTAAATATGTTGTGCGCTCATGAAAAAGGAGATTGGAAGCGATATGAATTGCAACCTCGTTGTCACGTACATGGGCACATGAGTAATTACTAGAAATCTAAATTAGCAACAAAGCATTTCAACACAAGATTTGACATGTAGTATTCGCCATAGCTCGATATCAGCCTTAGCACTGTATCTTGCAATAATAGTTTGCTTCTTAATCTTCCATGTAACAAGATTTCCTCCATAAAAGTACAATACCTTGTTATAGAACAATGATCATTAGTTCTTGCCCGGTCTGCATTTGAATAACCTTTAATATTTAAATGATTATTACAACTAAATAGAACTGCACGTCTTAGAGAAGACTTACTGTAATGTATGCGACGAACAACTTCCAGATGACTGGAGCGAGTTGCTTGCATAAATTGGCATACTATACGGATTGCAAGAGATAGCTCAGGACGAGTAATAGTTAAATATATTCACCGACCAACCAAACACGGATACATGCAAGGATCATCAAGAAGCTTCCTATCATCAGCTCAAAGTTTCTTATTAAGCTCTAATGTGGAATCAAGGGGTTTGACATCAAGATTACTAGTTGAAGTTGAAAGTTCTGGTGCATATTTTCGCTGAGACAAAACAAATATCATTATTTAAATAAGAGACTTCAATGCTAAGAAAATATTTGAGCAGCTCCAAATCCTTGATGTAAAAAACCTTGCTTAGCCTCAAGTTAGAAATCTCACTATCATCATTACTTGTAACAAAAATATCATCCACATATACATTGACAATGATAATGCCTTGCACACGCCACTTAATGAACGCTGAGTGGTCTGATCGAGTACGAGTAAATCACCCCATTAAAATTTTCAAACCAAGCTCGAGGCAGTGCTTCAAATCATATATTGCCTTTTTAAGACAACGTACCTTATTCTTCTCCCAATTTTGAGTAAAGCCAGGAGGAGGAAGCATATAAATTTCTTCAATTAAATCACCATTTAAGAAAATGTTCTTAACATTAAACTGGTGCAATGGGCAATTCAAATCAGTAGAAAGAGAAATGATAACACGAACTGAGTTCTTTTTAGTAACAAGAACAAAGGTTTCAGAATAATCCCTACTCTATATATACTCTCTCTATATATTATATATATATATATATATAATATATATATATATATATATATATGCGTAAAACCCTTTAACTACTAATGGACTTTATATTTGACTATACTAGAGCATACACCCAACATGGTATGGTTAAAACAGTTACTAACAGTCGTTACAGGGCCGAATGTAACAATCTAAAATAGTTTTTTCCCCCTTGTTAAAGGTTGTTATGGCCCGTAATGTAAAGGTAATGGTGGTAGCTGCTATGACCATCGTTACCGTTATGACATACCTTGATACCCAATGACAACGCACCGGAGTCTTCCCCAATAGATAAGGTGGTTATCTCCTATGTACAATTCTTCTCAAGTGCAACCATCTCCTCCTCTATACCTTGAGCCATAGAGGAGAAGTCATTGCCTCTTTATAATTTTTAGGAATAGTAGAAGAAGAACACTCACGAGTAGAAACAAAAGACTTGTGTTCACAAAACAATGAATATAGGAAATAAAATGTTGAATAGGATGAGCATACGTTGTCTTTTAACTTTTCTAACAGTAACAAGCGAATCAAGAGACAAATTTAATTTGGATCAAAATAAATGGGCAAGCAAGCAGGTATACAATCAATAACTAGATTCAAAGGAGCATCCCCTATGATGGATTTTGGGAAGGCTGTTGTTCGAACATTTCTTCGTTCTTCATACCCCTTCAAACCAGATTTAGTTGCCTGAGAATCAAAAACCACTCTATCTATATCATCATTAGGTGGAGAACATGCCTTTGGGATAGAAAGAATTGGATCGGAGTCTAGAAACCATTTACTAGTCCTCTTCATGATCTTTAGAAAAATATAGAATATTTTTAAGAAACTTGACATTCATAGAAACACAACGTTTTTTTAATGACTGGATCAAGACACTTAAACCCTTTTTGGGAAGTTGAATATCCCAAGAAAACACATTTAATAGTTCGATTTGACAATTTATTTTGACGAGGATTAGTATTGAGAACATAACAAACATATCCAAAAGACTTGTAATGGAATTTCAGGAATCGGGTAGAATGCTGAGAAATATTGATTGGGAGACTAGCCCTTAGAACCATAGTTGGCAAACGATTAAGTAATAGGTAGTAAGGACAAGATCCAACCAAAGATACTTGGGAACATGCATACTAATAAGAAGAGCACGAGTAATTTCTAGAAGACGTCTATTATTATTTTTAGCAATATCATTTTGTTGGGGGTATATGCACAAGTAGTAGTTTGAGAATTTATGTCATTCTCCTGAAGATAAGACAAACAAAATGAGAAAGATATTCTTGTGCATTATCAGTATGAAGGGTTCTAATATTTATAGAAAACTGATTTTTAACCCAAGCACGAAACACTTTGAAGATTGAATCAACCCCATCTCTATTTTTCATCAAATAAATTTATGTCATACGAGAAACATCATCAGTGAAGGAGAAAGTATTTAAATCCATTGGAGTTAATTGGTATCGGCCCCCATATATTAGAATGAACTAACAAAAAGTTTCTATTTGACCTTTTTTTTTTTTTTTTTTCCATAGAGGTATAAACAAACCTATGATATTTAGCCAAAACACACACCTCACATTGAAAATTCTTGATATCATTAGGCTCAATTGACTGGCGCAACAAAGACTGTAGTACTGAACAATGTTTTAAATAGCGGTAGAGTGTTACGTAGCGTTTAACCCTTTGTAGTACAAGTAGCAAAGCGTGTAGCTAACGCTACACGATACTTCTATTTTTTAATTTAAAAATAGAAAAAATATGATAAATAGTAAGGAAAAATAAAAAATAAAAAATGCCTAAAAGATTATTAATTTTTTCCAGTATAAGCATTTTCAAACAAGTTATTAATCATAATTTATCAAAAGCCAATTCACATACATAAAACAAATCAAATTATTATCACATCTACAACTTTTAAAGCAAACTATAATTAATAATGTCTAATTGAAACCACAAGTCACGAGTATGAAAAGAAATTAAAATCCCATAGGTTGAGAGTATTAAGTACAAAATACAAAATATAATTACCATTTATTAAAAAAAGGTGTAGTGGATGCTACATATGTAGCCGTAGCGTCATAGCTACGCTATGCTACGGGCGCTATTCAAAACACTACAGAATTAGAAGGATGACCAAAACGATAATGTCAAAGATAAAGATCCTCCTTTTTTACAGTAAGACACTAATCGACTTGAAGAATTTGAATGAAGAATGCATAACCCATCCTTCTCAAGTCCACCACCAAGCAGTTGTTTTGTCTTCAAATCCTGAAAGACACAATGATCATGTGAAAAATATCACGCTACAATTTTTAGATCCTTTGTAATCTGACTCATAGATTAGAGGCCAATAAGATAGACGACAAGGGAACAATGGTGAAGCCGAAACAATACCATTTTCCTTAATAGGTGTCAAGGTACCATCTGCTAACTTCACGCGGCCTAAATGAATATTTGAGGTAAACAAAGAAAAAGAAACAATTGTACCTATTATATGATTAGTAACCCCCAAATCAATTATCCAAGGAGTGGACTCAGAATCAGTGTAGAGAGCAGTGAAGGTATTACTTGCAAAGATGTAATTGGAGAGCAAGACAGGTCATGTTCTAGGTGGTGTCCGTTAGTAATGTATCATACTCACTATTAGAGAGATGGACCACATCCTCAATTGGTGTAACCACAATGACTTTGCTAATGGAGCCATTTCCTTAACTGTACTTGGAAAGTATTTATCATATGTAGTAGTTGAATTAGCATAATAGCCTTGAGGTGGTCTACCACGAAGTACCCAACGCCAGCGGCCATATCGACCACAATGAGTAACCAAACGGTCTGCACCATACCCACGGCCAACACTACGCCTATGCCCATGGTCTGCATCTCTTCCTCTCGTCTAGTAGCTCTACCTCTTCCGGTACTAACATCATCAAAATTCCTAAATCTAGTTGGTCACAAGGTAGATTTCTCAACCATGGTAGGTCCCATAGCTACGCAGCGCTTCTCATCCCTTGAGAGCAAAGCACAAACATTATTTAGGGTAGGTAGAGTAGGCGAACTAAGAATATGAGCTCGAATAGATTCAAAATCAGAACTAAGGCCCACCAACAACTCCTTGAATATCTTTTTATTTTTATTTTTTGAATACTTCGTTTATATGCCTCTACAATGTGGTGCAAACAATTGGATGTCATCTGGGAATGATTATTCCTGTTACAATCCACTCATCTTAGCATACTAATTAGAAATGAATGCTCTCTCTATCTCAAAGGTCCCAATCTTCTGGTAAATATTTTAAAATTCGAGCCATATTATTACGATGGCATACAATTTATGAACAGTCCAACCAAATCTCACAGGTAGCATATAATAAGAAAGGCCTTCACTAACTCTTCTGATTCCATAGATGAGCAGGTTTTTGATTTCCAATCTCCGTAAGAAGGATCTGACATAGCAGGTTTTGTATACTGCCATCTATATATAGCCTTTCTTTTCCTCCAATAAACATCTCA
>JAJHSJ010001777.1:0-74937 GCA_021015155.1 Magnolia officinalis | reverse complement strand
ACCATTAAAATCTTAATCAAGATCAAACTAATGTGTAATAATGACAAACACCATGAATGTAGTGACGATAACGTTACGAAAAGCTTAAAACGTAAGATCTTTTTCGAAAAGTTCTTATGCGAGCCAAAATCTGAAACCAAAAAGGAGAGAAAAGCATTACAAATGTTATAAAAACAACACTAGATCGAAAGAAACAAACCACATAATAAAACTAAGAAAAAGTGAGAGAAATGAGGTTGATTCATGACTCACTGAGTTGGAGTCTACTCTTAGTCAAGTTAAAATTTAGATTCACAAAGTGTTGGAAACCCCAATGAGAGATTGGAAACTCCAGTAACTAATAAGTGGAATTTGTGAGAGAGAGTGAAGTGATGTTGACCATTAAGTTACGTTGACTTGGGTTAAACTGTTGAGTTTTGAATTGAGTTAAATCAATTTGAGTTAGGTCCAATAAGGTGAGATGCCACGTTCTTTTTCTAATGTGTAATTTTCTCTTTTTCTCCTATTTAAAATTTCAATTTTAGGATTATTTAAAATTAATTTTTAATATTGACATTGGAATCATATTCAATTTATCTTACCAGCGTAGAATCCGAATTCGTGGTTTGCTCATCCTTAGTTATTACTTTTTTTTTTTTTTTTAACGTTGGTTGTTTATTGAAAGTTTGGATTTTATATTCGTATCGATATACAATTTTTGAATTTATATAAAAACAATATGTTTTACTATAATTTTGATAGTTTACGTGGAATTTGTTAAACGACATTGTATATATGTGAATTATGTGATTATTCGTGAATATGATTGTGATTTGATGCCCTGATAGGCTGGGCATTGATGAATTTTTTTAAAAGCTTTAGAAATAATTTGTTTGATCCATACATTGCACGATAAAAACTCCAGCTATTACTTTTGGGTGAGCACCCTGGTGTGTGTAATAACGCAGCAGTAAATATCTTGGGCTCAATAATTATTTTCGGTTGAGCGTCAAGTGTGTGTAATAGTCTCTATGAATTTCAGGTGAGCATTCAAGTGTGTGCAATATTCTCTAGTTGAACACTCAGGTGTGTGCAATATTTTCTTATTGAGCGCTCAAGTATATGTAATAGACCATTTACTCCATCGATTGTCACTGAGTTGGGTGAGCGCCCGGGTGTGTGCGATAGAACAACTATTGTATCCGGTGGATATTCCGTTGATTGTGGCCAGTTAGGTGAGTACCCATGTGTGTACAAGAGATCAACTTTGCAGGCCTGGAGAGGATTTGTTAATAGTGTAGGCTCGACTAAATGAAACTAGCCATATATTTTCTACTAATAACATACTAAGAAAGTTGATACATATTTACATACTCTCCATTACATGCATGTTCTAAAGACTTGATTTAATGCTAGTTTGAATTTAAATACTCAATTTATTGTATTTATGTAAAAAATCTATTTACATGATTTTATAATTCTAATTATGTGTTAAACTGATTGAGGTTATCTCATTAACTTTTGTAGCTTTTCTTTATTGTGAAAATTAGTTTTAGGTGATGACATTGAGGAGAACTTCCTTAAAGATGAAGGATACTAAATGTAACGCTCCGAATCTTCAGGACCCGAGTATATGACCCGTGTCCCAAAAAACCCGAGAGTTAACCTAAAGGATGGTCAGATATAATATTTTCTTTTATCTTTCAATAGAGTAAGCAGATGAGCGTAGAATGGACAAGTCAGCAAAAAAGAGAAATTCCAAATTTCATTTAGAATATACAAGTACTGCCTATAATGACTTATACAAATCAATGTCCTCATACTTACAATTACAAAATGAAATAATATTACATGTGAAATAAAGTAAATTACAACAAATTTGATATATGAAATCCTGTAGCAACTCTTAGTAATCACAATCATGCATCCCTGTCAAATGTAGCTTGCACCTCGACAATATAAACATGAATTTTACCTGGGCCACCTGTGCTACCTGTACGATTATATATTTGATGGATGAGTGACCAACTCAGTGTGAACTCTCCTCAAGATTACATACCGCCACATTAGGTAAGCATAGTTATAAAACAACCAAACAACCAAAACAGAGTAAATGCGGTCTTATTAGATGCATGGATGCATGAATGCAATCATGGACCCGGGTAAAACATTCAGATGGTCTGTGCCCCGGGAAAAACATCCGGATGAGCATTGGGGTCGTCACCCAAGGATAAGACTGGTCATAAGCACAACACGCAACGTAATCGTAGGGCAGAGTGATCCAAGTCATTATCACAATCGAATGGCTGGTCATAAGCGTAACACGCAGCGTAATCGCAGGGCAGAGTGATCCAAGCCATCGAAATATGCCATGTATGTATGATTTGCCAGCCCATTATTAATCCATTTACAATCAGCCAATTTAAATAAGCTCAAAGGTCACTACGGGGAGCGTATAGCCCAGCGTAGGCCAACAGCTTAGGCATAGTATCTCATGACTACCATCCCCAGCCCATAAGGCTACCACCTTAGGATGTTTAATGGAAACCATCGACTAGTGGCCAATCACATTACAGTATATGGGGCTTATCACCACATGGTTGTACAGTATAAAACATCGAACCCATCTACGGCAAGTATCAAAACAAAATCACGTAGGGCGAGTATTAAAATATGTCACATAGGGCGAATATCAAAACCATACGATGAAAGTCATCCTTAAAAATCATTAGGCACAACAACCCTGGATGGTAGGTCTACATCAGTGATTCATCTAGACCATCACCCAACAACCACCAAGTCAAAGATCCATTACGATCACAACTAGTCAAGTTACATCCCAAGTATGAGTGTACATTCATATGTGGGAATTTTCTACTAATGTACCAGTTTACGTTCCACAAGCAATCCACAAAAAGAACGCAAGCATGAACAATTATATAAGATAATCATAAAGCATGTAATACAATAATTCAATTTCCACCAGCTAACACATGTGATTATAAAGGGAGATATCAATTATGAATTTAAATAAAAACTATAACTTAAGCTAATGAGAAGATGGAAAGCTCAAGGGAAAGAATCATCATCTTATGGATCGCCACTAATGTTGCTAGGAAGCACGTGTGCCCTTAGAATCCATTCTATCATGAATTGTAAAAGTGTATGGTCAGATACAAGTTTTATTTGTTTCCTATGGTTAAGACCATAACCTAGGGTTCGGATTGCTTTTAGGGCTTTAGTCTTAGGGGTTTGAACTATAATATGTGTGTAATTTTAGCAAAATGTAATGATATGGTTAATCACCATCCATCGTTGATTATATATATAATAAATACTTGCGATCATGGTACGTAGTAACAAGTATTACAATGGTAACAAATATTAAAATCTATTACTAATGATAATATATTTCTAGTGATGGGTGTGATACTAATATAATTTAATAGTAGTTTCTAATATTAACGTAAACGGTATGGTGATGGCTATACTAGCATGGCAATGTTTAAGAGTGACAAATGAAGCACTTACATTTAACCATTGCAACTAACATAGTATAGGTAATTTATTAACGGTTAGCCATATCTAACTTAAAAATCCTAAAATGACGTTAATAATGATAATTAAAGTAATTTAAATCTGGAAGGAAAATATGGACTCACCTTGTTGACTCGGTTCGAGTCGAGTTGACTCGGCTTAACTCTCCCGATCTCACCTTCTCCTCCTTCTTCCTCTCTTCCTTCTACTTCGTTCCTTCCATTTTCCACCTGCTGGAAATCTAGCAGAGTTTGGACCATGCCAAACCCAACTTGACTCAGTTGGACTCGGTTCCAACCGAGTCAACTCGGCAGCCACTCACCCAAACCAACTCTCTCTTCTTCTCGTTTTCTTTCTTCCTTCTTCTCTGCTGGCGCAATAGTGCCAAGTCAGCATCAACCCGAGGCGAGCTCGGCAATGGTCCACTCCTGACCAGCGAGTCGACCCGACTCAGCAGTTGTGAGGGCAGCACGCCATGCAAGTGGATGGCTCGTTATGCAAGCTCCCCACGCTCGAATGCGAAAAGAGGATAAGAAGAAAAAAAAAACAATAGGAGATGCCTAGTATTTATTCATTATTTATCTCACACCTTTGAATTCGAGATCAAAGTTCCTATACTCGGGTGCCAAATTTTGGGGTATGACAATAGGTGACTTTAGTGTCCTTATTATTCTACACTATGTGGCAAAGTTGTAACGATGCAATATTGCTTTGGCATACATTACATGCATAAATTTTACTGAGTCAGAAGCACGTTATGAAAGTGGTCAAATTATAACCAAGCCACATAAATGAGTTAAAGAAATATCATAAATGATTGTACAATGGTGATGATACATAAAAAACTTATTTAAGCCATTAGATTGAACAATTAGATTTTATTGCAAACTGTTTTGGAAAAATATTAGGGCGTGTTAGGTTTTTTAATTTTTTAATTTAAAGTAAATGATCCATTATTATCTTTTCAGGGTGTTAGGTTAAGAGAGAATTACAACACAAAAAATGATAGCCAAATACACATGTAAAGTGAACAAATAAAGAAAATTATACTCATTATATTTTATATAGTCCATTTTTACAGTGATGCTCGTGTTAAACAAACAATGGTATAATGTAATCATTATAATAAAATATAATTGATTTCACCACACAATTATAGGGGGAGGCAATCATTATCCATTTCTAGCCAATTATCATTTTAATTACAAAGCCAAACAGGCCCTTAATATTGCTATCAATATTTTTAACAGGTTTGAATTGATCACGTGAAGATAAAATCCGTTTGTTCTCAAAAGTGGATACACGTACATTATAATCAAAGTATTAAGATTTATGCGTGTGTACGTATGGAATAAAACATGTCTGGCTGGGTGCGATCAAATTAATGGTTTAGGACAAGTGATTAATGACTAAGACTAAGATGTGTAATGACTCAATTTTTTTTATGCACATGTAAAGTCATGAGTATTCATCCACTTGTGTATTTTAGCATTTATTTTTAACAAATATTTTTTTTAAAATTAAATTTAGGATAATATATATATATATATATATATATATATATATATATATATATATATATATATATATCTATATATATATATATGTGTGCACATATACACACACTTATATGCGTATACACACCGTATAATTATCATGCCCTCTTTTACCTTAGTATACTTGACCATTTATCAAATGACCATTTAAATAACTATTTATATTAGATTAAGTTATCCAATAATTCACTTCGCTTTTGGACTACTCGATCATAGTAAACCAACTATGAGGTCATTTTATCCATTCATACACACATTCATTTGAGATTATGATTCATTCATCTTACTCAACATTGTATGAACTATTCATACTGTTAAAATCACGATCCAAGGATCTTACACATATGTATAAATTACTTAGAAAATCTAATTGTGCACATACCTACACTTCCTGACCATTCTAAAAAACTCATATGTACATGTCCAATTCTAGTAAAAAATTTACCCAAAGGCCACTTAAATTATTTGAGTCATGCATCCTTAATCTCCATTCTTAGATCATCATTTCCAATAGTTATCGAAAATTTTCATCATATCAATATAACAACTAACCAAAAATCAAACAAAAATCATTATGACAATCCTTACATTTTTTTTAACGAATCTATCAAGTTACTTTTTGCATGAAACCTAGATTAAACATGTTTTTAAAATACACAAGCATTATTTTGGTGGCAATCTTGTAATTTTTTAAAGGGAGAGAAACCATGCATATATACATGCTTGCATATATCTCTCCATATCTCATAATCGGGTTATTTGTTTGTAAGATTAACCGTACAGTGACTTCTGTACCCATCGAAGTACCATATGGTCCACTTAAATCCTATTTTCAAACTCATCAAACCATTCATCATATATATTTTCGTAGCCATCAAATAGATCATTTGAGCAAAATTTTAATAGACCATTAAATGGTATACATTGTTCTATTTGAGTATATTGGTTTAGTTTCAAGAGGAACTGCTCACACACCTTATGAGACCCATATAAGAATGAAGAAAACGTGTAGGGCTTAAAAGACCTTGACTATCACTGATGATTCACACCAGGGCATGCTTTTCACACCGATTTATGCTACACATTAGGGGGTGTCTTGAGGGTACTTATACACTATGTAGACTAGACACCCAATTATTCAACCATGTTCCAAATAAACTTAACCTGTCCATTTAAGAATATCAAAACAGAACCAAATTATGTCAATATAAATTGTTCATTAGAGGGACCCCTGAATACATGACATGTGTGTACGGTGTTCAGACCTGTTCCAGCCCCACCTCACACGTGTGGGACAGCCCAAGGTTGACACTCCCTTTTCATTTTTTTAAAGGAATTCTAAAGACGCACGGTTTCTTCTTCTTCCATTGTAACAACAATGTTTTCTTAATTTTCTTTTATTATTATTATTTTTAAAAGTTAAAGATGCCACTAGTCCTAATCTCACATGTGTGTGTATGCACATGTGAGAGATGCGATGGTACATTGATATTAAAAAAATTATATAAATATATATTAAAAAGAAAATCAGCTACCTTACTTGTTGATGAAAGATTTTTCAGTAGTGGTATTGTTAAAAAAAAGAAATATATATATATATATATATATATATAATATATATATATATATATATATATAATATATATACATACAAATAACCAAAAAAAGAAACCAAAAAAGAAAGATGTGTATATGTGTTGGTGTTTCCTTGAAAATCAATTATTATAAAAAAATAAGAATAAAAACAACACATTGTGTGATTGTTCACGCCACCAACGTGGATGACTTGAAAAAAGAGAAGGATTAGAGGAAGGACGATCATTATTTTTCTTATAAAAGAGGGACATGAGATGGGGGGGGTGTTGGAGCATGCGTTGTAACGTAAGGAGGGGGAGAGAGAGATAGAAAGTGATTGAGAGAGGGAGAGAGAAAGAATGAAAGGAAGAGAAAACTAAAATATAGGTTTCAGATTCATCCCTCAGGAGGTGATTCATCACGTTCTTTCCATATTTTGTTATATAATATAGTTTTGTATTTTTATTCAGTTCATTCTCAATACGAGTGATATTCACTTTGATTCCTCTACCTTATTTCAAGTATTCTTTCATCCTTTGTAAATTTAAACTTTTTTTAGATGTTTTTCTTCTTGCAATAAAATTTTATTGTAATGAGATTCATTTGTTTTGGCATAGCCCTTTTGCCTTGGTCTAGCCATTTTCTTTGAAAATAATCATTCTATTTTTTCATTCTAACTTAGGGTCTTTGTTTACCATTCTTATTTAGATTTCTAAATTTTGGGTTTGTTCATTTTATTGTTAAATTTAATTGGTGTTAATTCTTTTGTTGATTATCTTAAATTCTAAACTTTGGCGTAATCTTTCTTGAATTTATCTTAAATATTTGAGCTTTACATTTTTTCTTGGATCATGCATGCTCTCTCTCTCTCTCTCTCTGAAGATCAATCATGACCATTTAACCAAAATCATGAAAAATAAGGAAACAAATGGTCAGATCGGATGTATCTTGACATCTGATTGTCTTTAAGGTAGATTGTGATAATAAGTTAAACCTAACAAGGATTAATACCTTTGATATACGGTTAGAAATATGTTAAATGGACTATCTATGGCTTGGATCTTAGAATCTTATTTATTTTTGTAAGTCTTCTACGATAAAACGGACACTAAGTAAGGAAGAAATTAACTTGATGCTTGTATTCTAACCATGACTTAAAAAATGAAACTTTCTATGAACCGTAGACCCGAATGCAATCATCAGATTCACGAGGAAATAATCAAAATGTTAAAATGGTCGAATAAGGAATGAACTTATAGGTAATAGTCATCACGGAGCACGAACTATATAGGTAAGGATAACTTACTAGTTATCATTGGATTTTCTTGTATATTAATGTTACATTGGTTAATATTACAGCTTACTTTTACTTAAGTTTTATAATATATTAATATATGTTTAAGTATACATTGTCTTGTATTGATGTGTCATTCTGAAAACACCAGATGACTTGGGGATCGAGTTGTCCCTTAAATTCTCATGCATATTTCACAATGGAACTTGAGTTAATACTAATAAGGCCTCCTCTTTAGACTATGATCAATGTTGGGGAAGGAGTTTGACCATCTTTAAAGTGAGTCACTATTGCCAGTATTACAATATTACATACGGTATGTGTGATAACTCAAGCCTGCGTCTGCGCAGGATGTGAGTAAACTCATACATGTATTGGGCTTTTATAGATCTTGGTTGGATAAGTGTTGGCAGGCCAGATGTTGTGCGCAGTTATGGCTCCGATTGTTTACTAAAGAAACTGCTTATGTGGTAATGTGACATATTAAGATTCATGTATATGCACGTGTATATGCATATGTTGTGAATCATGTTTATAATTACTTGTTGGGTTGTTAGCTTATTCTGTTGATTTGTAAACCATCCAGGACAAAAAAAAAATGAACTGAAGTCTTCATGTGTGGAGTGATCACTTTGAGAGGCTTGCTCTTGGATATTTGTTTCGAGAATAAAGAATTTTCATTTATATTTATTACTTTAAATAATTATGTATGAACTTGGCCCGAATGTTGGACACTAGATAACTAACTGGATGAATGATGATTAATTAAGTTTACTATTTATGATGATTATTATGATTATATGTATAATATTATCCCTCCCATCGAGTCACACCCTCGACTCGACGACTGAGTCAAGAGAACTTGGGTTTCAAGAGCCGTGGTGTGACAATAAAGGTACTTAATGTTAGAGTTGTATGAGATATTGAAAATTGGTTAAATTGAATTTGAATACATACCTCCCTGGATTGATTGGGTGAGTATGTAAGGATTATGAAATGTACCTGATGTTATAGTTATGTGAGCACATAGAAAAGTGATTAAATTAAAATTTAAATGTGATGGAATATACAATTGCATACATGATTGCATTTATGATATTATGATATCATGGTTTATTCATGACATTATTGTATGAATTTCATTCATTACATTATTTTGTTGAGTTCCTGTTTAATTATTGTTCATCATTAAGTCATTCTGTATGATAGAGTCATTGAAATTCAAATATGATTTTACTGGGCTTCCAGCTCACCCAAATTTGCTAACTCTTTCAAATTTAGGTTATGATGAAGGAACGGTTGAAGTAGAGTATCTAAATGATTACTTTTATTAAAGTTTCACTGTTAATTTATTTTTATTGAAATAATTGTAAGAAATTAAAGTAAAGAATTTTGAGCGAGAGATGATTGTAGTAATTGAGTGGGACGATTTGGATAATTTAATAGCGGTTTAGTTTGAGTGTGTGGTGTATTGAATGTGAATGTGATAAATGTGTAAAATTTAGTTCGTAGCTTGGAATTCAAAATCAAGGTCATTGTACTCAAGTTCTGAATTTTGAAGTGTGACAAGACAACTCGTTTTTAGTCCATTAATGTATTTGATGTGATATAATCCTTTTGGGAGGATTGGTCTCAAAGGTCTCACACTGGATCAATATGATTGGATGGTGTAAATTAGGTTTTCTTATTATGAGGGAGCATGGTAATTTGGTACACCTTATTGTCACTGTAATGTTGAAATTTTTAAATGAAATGAAGTGACACTTAATTTTTAAAAATTCATACTTTCATTTTTCTTAATGAGTTTTTGTTCATGGTAATGTTGTGGTTTAAGAAACAAATCTAGATGTTTATAACGCATACCTGTATATGAAAAAATTTGCTTGTTTTTGTAACAATCGATCTCCTAGCATAATAAGTATCTCTGTGATCTATCTTAGGTGTATGAGAGTGAAGAATAATGCTAGAACTTTTGGTGGGAGCTAAGGCTAACCAAAGTCGTCCAATAGGTGAACCCCATACATAGGGCATGTGCATATGTGAAACAGAATAGTGGGGCATCTCACATTTTCTTTTTCTTTTACAATATTTCTCTGGCTCTTTGTAGTGGGTGATGGAGATTTTCTCCTCATGACTCGACCGATCGAGGGCCTGGCTTAACCGGTCGACGGTGGTGCTCGACCAGTCGAGGCCTGACAGACTTAAAGTCCAGTGACCAATTGTATTAATTCTTCCGAACTGCTCGACCGGTCGAGGACCCTGCTCGACTAGTTGAGGTTACGCAGATTCATTTCTGGATTTTGTGCGAACTACATAAATTTGAGGCGGTTTTTACAGAGGTGTGGAAAAGAGTTTCCTAAACTATAAATATGGGTCCCTAGGGCTATTCTTGGTAATGCAAGAGAGTTTCCTAAAGCTTTACAAAGGTTTGTTAAAGGGTTTAGGGCTATCAAAGGGTGAGAGAAAGAGGAAAAGAGAGAGAGGAAGCTTGTAGAAGGGATATTCTGCTTGTAGAGGTGATCTACTTCGCAGTCGACGTCTCAGCGCTTTTACGTCCTCGTAATCGGTGAGATCTCTCCGTTTTTCATTATTCTCTTATTGTTTATCCACTCCTACGTGAGTGAAGAAGGTTTGATCCAAACGGTGTGTGCTTGTGATCGGTTGTAACGTTTTACTTCATAGTGGATTGTTGCTCTGGACAAGGTCCCATGGTTTTTACCTCTTTGAGGGTTTTCCACGTAAAATCTCTTGCGTCGTGTGGTTTATGCTTTGATTTATTTCATTGCTTTATTATCTCATAATTCTGGTATTTTGGGAGGCCAGATCCTAAGGTTTTGTGCAACGGCCCCTAATGGAGAACGTGTCACAGAGATATTCCCAGCATGGTTGAGCCAAAAGGAGGTGGACCGTAAATTGAACATAATTTTTTATCCGGGTATCGTTACGGGGCGTACAACCTATCAATCTTTACTGAAACGGGCCATCCGAGGTGAACCGACCTATGATGTGGGTCGTATCTGTTCGTTTCGTCTGAAAACGAGCACTTTCAGCTCAAAAACGAATTTTTAGAAAATTTTTACTATTTTTAGTAATTCTGATTTTTTAATATTTTTTAGAGTTTTAGATTTTCTTTCCTTATAGAAATAACTTTTAGTTATACTAGGACTCTTCTAGAGAAAGTTTATTTGCAATTTTTATTTTTAGAAATTAGGCCTTAGAAGAGTTTCATTAGAATTAGGATTTTTATTAGAGTTAGAATTTTGCTATTTTTTGTAATTACGAATTTTAGTTTATTTTTTTCTATATTAATGGTGTAAGGAGACACATTAGGCAATTATCAATGATTAGTTAATTAATTTCGAATTTCTTAGAATTTATTTCTATTTTCTACTTTCTTTCCTCGTGGATTTGAGAAGTCTCTGTGAGGAGTTCAGAGAAGCTCCGTGGATTCAGAGTAGTTATCTTCATCACGTTCATCCCTGCGTCAATTGGTATCAGATCGAGGTTTTCCCTCGGGCCGATGACAAACAATGAAGGTATGAATACAAATCCTGTGGACGGTGATCCAGGGATTCATTATCTTTTGGAAAGAATGGAAGCTTTGCACAGGGAGAGTCAGTTGACCATGCAAGGGCTGCAGGCAACCCTCAATAGTATTGCGGATGCGTTAATTCCGCCCCGATCTCAAAGTGATGCTCAACCGTTCGTGGCCGCTGTACGACACAATCCCAATTTCTATAAATCACCATCAGATGGTAGTAAATCATAGGCCACCACTTCGATTATGAGGACGTCGTTATATATGCCAAAGGTAGAAATAGAATTACAGCGAGACAACATCTTTCGAACAAGGTGCACTGCATACAAAAAAGTCTGCAACGTGATCATCGATGTCAGGAGTGATGAGAATTTTGTGTCGAAAATAATGGTGGAAGAGCTACAACTGAAAACAGAAAGACACCCATCTCCATACACGATTGGATGGATCAAGAAGGTCAACAAAACAAAGGTAACTGAACGATGTCGTATATCTTTTTCTATTGGTAAATACTATAAGGATGAAGTAATGTATGACGTGCTTGACATGGAAGCTTGCCACATGTTACTTGGTCAACCATGATAAAATAATATTAATGCTACACATAGGGATCAAAATAACCTATTTATCTTTATTAAAAATAGTAAAAAGATTATCACTAGCCTTATGGGAAGGGAGAACCAACCCAAGACTTCTAAAGTTGAGGAACAAAATCTTACAACTGAAGAGGCTTTTATTAAACAATCTGAGGAAACAAGGCATATATATCCATTAGTTGAAAATAAAGAATATATGGAGCCTGTGAATATCTCAGAATATTTGAAGCCAATGCTGCAGGAGTTCAAGGAGATTGTGCTCCATGAACCCCCCGATAAGTTGCCTCCCATACGAGATATACAAAATCACGTTGATCCCATCTCAAGGGCAAGTCCGCCTAATTGCCCACATTATCAGAAAAAATATGAGATCTTAAAGACAGATGTGAAGGAACTGATCAATATTAGTCAAGTTAAGGAAAGCATGAGTACATGTATTGTGTCAGATGTGAAGGAACTGATCAATATTAGTCAAGTCAAGGAAAGCATGAGTACATGTATTATGTCAGCTCAAGAGCTTAATGCCAAGTACAAAAAAAGGGCTAATGAACATCGGCATCAGAAGTTATCTCAGACTCATGTTCCAAGTCTCTTACGTAACTCGAGGACGAGTTTTTTTTTCAAGTGGAGGGGTTTGATATAGAACATGTCACAGAGATATTCCTAGCATGGTTGAGCCAAAAGGAGGTGGACCGTAAATTGACCAGAACTTTTGATTTGGGTATCGTTACAGGGCGTACAACCTATCAATCTTTACTGAAACGGGCCATCCGAGGTGAACTGACCCACAATGTGGGTCGCATCTGTCCGTTTCATCAGAAAACGTACGCTTTCAGCTCAAAAATAAATTTTTAGAAAATTTTTACTATTTTTAGTAATTTCGATTTTTTAATATTTTTTAGAGTTTTAGATTTTCTTTCCTTATAGAAATAACTTTTAGTTATACTAGGACTCTTCTAGAGAAAGTTTATTTATAATTTTTATTTTTAGAAATTAGGCCTTAGAAGAGTTTTATTAGAATTAGGATTTTTATTAGAGTTAGAATTTTGCTATTTTTGGTAATTATGAATTTTAGTTTATTTTTTTTCTATATTAATGGTGTAAGGAGACACATTAGGCAATTATCAATGATTAATTAATCAATTTTGAATTTCTTAGAAGTTATTTCTATTTTCTGCTTTCTTTCCTCGTGGATTCGAGAAGTCTCTGTGAGGAGTCCAGAGAAGCTCCGTGGATTCGGAGTAGTTATCCTCATCATGCTCATCCCTGCGTCACCGTAAATTGACCATAACTTTTGATCTGGGTATCGTTACGGGGCGTACAACCTATCAATCTTTACTGAAATGGGCCATCCGAGGTGAACTGACCCACAACGTGGGTCACATCTATCCATTTCATCAGAAAACGCGCACTTTCAGCTCAAAAATGAATTTTTAGAAAATTTTTACTATTTTTAGTAATTCCGATTTTTTAATATTTTTTAGAGTTTTAGATTTTCTTTCCTTATAGAAATAACTTTTAGTTATACTAGGACTCTTCTAGAGAAAGTTTATTTGTAATTTTTATTTTTAGAAATTAGGCCTCAGAAGAGTTTTATTAGAATTAGGATTTTTATTAGAGTTAGAATTTTGCTATTTTTGGTAATTACAAATTTTAGTGTATTTTTTTCTATATTAATGGTGTAGGAGACACATTAGGCAATTATCAATGATTAATTAATCAATTTCAAATTTCTTAGAATTTATTTCTATTTTCTGCTTTCTTTTCTCGTGGATTCAAGAAGTCTATGTGAGGAGTCCAGAGAAGCTTCGTGGATTCGTAGTAGTTATCCTCATCACGGTCATCTTGTGTCAGCCCCCAATAAAGTGGCATCAGAGAGTTCAGGTTGGTTGAACGGAGTGAGATCGGTTCTGAATTATGGAAGGTGACTCATCAAGGATGATCAGTCTCAATGGTTCTAATTGGACCATATGGAAGGCTAAGATGGAGGACTTACTTTATTGTTAGGACTTGTATTCTCCAATTCAAGGCATATCAGCAAAGTCAAAGAATATATCAGATGATGATTAGAAGAAGTTGGACCGGAAGGCGGTAAGATTTATTAGACAATGGCTGGATGATTCCGTATTTCACCATGTGTCTACGGAGACCTCAGCCGCTAGCCTATGGCTGAAATTACAAAGGCTGTATGAGAGGAAAACAACCGGTAATAAGATTTTTTTGATAAGACGACTTGTGAATCTCAAGTTCAAATATGGTGGTTCTGTGGCTGAGCACATGAATGAGGTCAACAATATATTGAACCAACTTTCCGTTATGAAGATGGTCCTGGACGATGAATTACAGGCTTTGCTATTGCTTAGCTCATTGCCTGACAGTTGGGAGACATTGTGGTGTCTCTGAGTAACTCCGTGCCAGATGGAAAGGTGTCCATGGAATAGGTAACTAGTTGTCTCTTCAATGAGGAGACAATGAGGAAGTCTCAGGGGTCTACTCAATAAAAGGCCCTTGTGATACAAGATCGAGGGAGAGGAAAGAACAGAAAGGACGGGAAGGCCCGAGATAAATCAAGAAGCAAGTCGAGTACCAGGAAGGATGTTGAATGCTGGAATTGTGGCAAGAAGGGCTACTACAAACATGAGTGTCATAAGAAGAATAATGACAAGAAAGGAAAAGGAAATGAGAAGGAAGATGAATCAGATTTCACTACGGTCACTTCAGATGGCGACGTTATAGTTATTCTTTTAGCAAATCATGATGTTTGTCTCACGACTACGAGTTAGGACATCGACTGGGTGATAGACTCGGGAGCCTCCTTTCATGCAACTTCACGTGGGGATTTCTTGACAAGTTACAAGTCAGGTGACTTTGGCACATGAAGATGGAAATTCTGACATATCGAAGATCGTAGGGGTCAGTGATTTTTGTGTGAAGACTGATGTGGGCTGCACATTGGTTCTCAGGGATATGAGGCATATTCCAGACATTTGCCTTAACTTGATGTCGACGGGAAGGTTGGATGATGATGAATATGAAAACCATTTTGCTGGTGGGCGCTGAAAGCTCATCAAGGGTTCGTTAATCGCAGTCAGAGGAAAGAAATGTTACACCCTTTACAAGGTAAGTGTCAGTGTGTGCAAGAGTGGGTTGAACGTAGTGGAAGATTCAGCTATTGACATGTGGCATAGGTGTCTAGGCCACATGAGTGAAAAATAGCTTCAACTACTACCAAAGAAGCAGCTCCTTCCAGATGTGACAGGTATACCTCTCAAAACATGTATTGATTGTTTATCAAGGAAATAATATAGAGTTTCATTTGTTAAATTTGCTTCTCGCGTTAATAAAGTGCATGCATTAGATTTGGTTTATTCTGATGTTTGTGGCCCTATGAGGACAAAAACCTGGGGGGGGGGGGGGGGGGGGGGGGGGGGGGCATTGATTTTGTTACTTTTATAGATGATGCATCAGGAGGGTTTGCGTTTATGCTTTGAAATCCAAGGACGAGGTCTTTGGTGTGTTTAAATTGTTTCATGCTATGATCGAGAGAGAGACAAGTAGATCATTAAAGTGCATCCGCACTGACAATGGTGGTGAATACATTGGTGACTTTCATGAGTATTGTACGTCTCTGGGTATATGGCATGAACAAATGGTTCCCAAGACCCCCTAACATAATGGTGTGGCTGAGCGAATGAATCGCACCATTATAGAGAGAATTAGATGCATGTTATCTCATGTGAAGTTTCCCAAGACATTCTGGGGAGAAGCAGTATATTTGATAAACAGGTCTCCATCAGCCCCGTTGAATGGAGAAGTACTTGAGAAGGTATGGACTGGACAAGATCCATCATACAGTCATCTCAGGGTGTTTGGATGCAGGGAATCCGTTCACGTACCAAAGGACGAGAGGTCCAAGCTCAGTATGAAGATCAGACAATATGTGTTCTTAGGGTACGGTGATGAAAAGTTTGGCTATAGATTGTGGGATCCGACTGAGAAGAAGCTCATCAGGAGGAGATGTGGTTTTCTTTGAAGACCAATGTATTGAAGACATTTGTAAGCCAAAAAAGACGCAGCCTAGTTCAAGAGAGCTAGAGGATATAGATCTGGTTATTCCTCCTGTGGTGCCTGATGAGGGGGGAGTACAGCAAGGTGCAGAGGACAAGGGAGTTCCTACAGAAGATGGACCGGGGGAGCAGCCTCCACTTGATCCACCTGTTGAGCCACAGGTGAGGAGGTCATATAGGGACAAATAGCCGTTCAAGAGGTATCACCGTATGAGTACATTATGCTCACTGATGTGGGAGAGCCAGAAGACTATTCTTAGGCCCTAGCCGACGAGCATAAGGGGGAGTGGTTGAAAGCTATGCAAGAGGAGATGAAATCCTTGCATAAGAACCACACCTATGATATGGTGAAATGAATATTGCGGTATCTAAGAGGCTCATCCAGGTTGAGCCTATGCTATGGTGATAGAAAACCTGTGTTAAAAGGCTACACATATGCAGATATGGCAGGTGACATAGACTCCAGGAAGTATACATCGGGGTTCATGTTCACGTTTGTAGGGAGAGCGGTCTCTTAGCAGAGCAAGCTAAAGAAGGTCATAACAGAGGCCGAGTACATTGCGGTCACAGAGGCGTATAAAGAGATGCTTTGGATGAAGAAGTTTTTACATGAACTTAGCCTGAAGCAGGAGCAGCACGTGGTCTATTGTGATAGTCAAAGTGCTATACACTTGAGCAAGAATCCAAGTCATTACTCCAAGTCGAAGCATATAGAGATTCAGTATCACTAAATCAGGAATACTTTGGAATAGAAGGTGTTACAGCTTGAGAAGGTCCACACGGACAATAATGGGTCAGACATGATGACTGAGGCATTGCTCAAGGGCAAGTTTGAGGTTTGTAGAAACTAGGCTGGCTTGAAGATGGTGGATTTCTCCAGAGTCGAAAAGGGGGAGATTTGATGGAGATTTTCTCCTCATGGCTCGACCGGTCAAGGGTGGTGCTTGACTAGTCGAGGCCTGGCTCGACTCAAAGTCCAGTGACCAATTGTGTTAATTCTTCCATACTACTCGACCAGTCGAGGTTACGAAATTCATGTTTGGATGTAACAGTCAAGCAGTAATGATAAAGCAGTACAATCAAACAATTCTAACTACTCTTATTTAATGCAAGTATGAAATGACATGATGTATGCCCTTGCCAAACCACCCTCATGCGACACCATCTTACGTTCGCGAATGCGTTCATCCCTCAGTGCTCCACATCTACTAGGCACATGCAGTGCGATGATGAGCATGATTACCGAGTAGTTATTAGTCCATTTCAAACATCAGTATTGGGAAACTAAGGTACCTCCCTTGTATCATTCCCAAACATGATCCATTCTAGGGTCGTCAATCCTAGTAATCTCATACGATGGTGTGTTTCTAGGTCGTTGCAAAGGCTGCCAGGGTTGTTATGCACAAAGGTTACATCACTCCCCCATCACCTCTTTAACGATTCATCACTATACAGAAACAGGCCTAGTTCATACTCTATACACCGCGGCTTTATTGTTCCACTAAGTTGATCACTCACTCCCACGTTACGGGACGGTGTTCCGAACACCCACCAGACTTTGTCTGATTGCAGATGGCGACGCTACTCCTGAAGCAGAGCCGAACTACTACTATGATGTCGAGGAGGAGTTCTCCTACACACTACCAGAAAAATGGGCAAAGGCTACGGATAAATCCGTAGCCATAGATATATGGCTACGGATCTAGTCCGTAGCACTAGCGTAGTGTAGGCCCCGAAACAATAGGTTTGGAACCTTATATGTTTAACAGCTACGGATATGATCCGTAGCAATAACTACCAGAAACTGACAAAGGCTACGGACCAAATCTGTACCAGAGATCTATGGCTACGGTTTTAGTTTGTAGCACTTTCGTACTCATTGGCGCGATGCAACCTATGGCTACAGATTTAATCCGTAGCTATATATTCCAATAGCTACGGTTATAATCCGTAGCAAAATATTAATAGTTCTTACCAATATGCCAAATTTAAGGCTACACCTGTCAGATTAGTGGCTACGGTCAGTATCCGTAGCTATTTTGGACATTAAAAAATTTTATATTACCATTTGTTCATTCAATTACCACCTGTACAATCATTCATTCAATCAATTACAATTACAATCAATTACAATCCAATTCATTCAATCAATTACAATCCAATTCATTCAATCAATTACAATTACAATTACAATAATACTGAAAATACAAGTCTTTGGCTTCATTAGAGAAATTAATGTGCTTGCACTTTAGCATGAAATTTCAACAGCTTCGTATATTCCATCATCCTACAAACAGTCATGTCACTCATAAATTAGAATACCTATTGGAGAAAAGAAAGACAAAGTGAAAGAAGTGCATCATGTATAACCATTTTTTTCTTAATAAATTAAAAAAAAAACTTAAAGAGGAATGAAATTAACACAAAAGAAATGGTCTTACCATATGATTATAAGTTTAGGTTTAGGTTAAGGTTTAGGTTCAGGTTTAGGTTAAGGTTTAGGTTTAGGTTATAGGTTTTGGGATTTGAGAATGAGTTTGGGTTTAGGTTATAGGTTTTGGGATTTGAGAATGGGCTCGGGTTTAGGTTATAAGTTTAGTTTAGGTTATAGGTTTTGGTTAAAGTTTAGGTTTTGGATTTGAGAATGGGTTCGGGTTTAGGTTATAGGTTTAGGTTATAGGTTTGGGATTTGAGAATGGGTTCGGGTTTAGGTTATAGGTTTTGGTTTTAGGTTTAGGTTATAGGTTTTGGTTTTGGGAATTGAGAATGGGTTTGGTTTAGGTTATAGGTTTTGGTTTAGGTTTAGGTCAAGGTTTAGGTTATAGGTTTTGGTTTAGGTTAAGGTTTAGGTTTTTGGATTTGAGAATGGGTTGGGTTTAGGTTATAGGTTTTGGTTTTGGTTATAGGTTTTGGTTTAAAGTTTAGGTTTTTGGATTTGAGAATGGGTTCGGTTTAGGTTATAGGTTTTGGTTTTGGTTTAGGTTATAGGTCTTGGTTAAGGTTTAGGTTTTTGGATTTGAGAATGGTTTCGCGTTTAAGTTATAGGTTTTGGCTTTGGTTTAGGTTATAGGTTATGGGATTTGAGAATGGGTTCGGGTTTAGGTTATAGGCTTTGGTTTAGGTTATAGGTTTTGGTTTAGGTTTAGGTTAAGGTTTAGGTTTAGGTTATAGGTTTTCGGATTTGAGAATAGGTTCGGGTTTAGGTTATAGGTTTGGTTTTGGTTAGGTTATAGGTTTTGGGATTTGAGAATGGGTTCGGGTTTAGGTTATAGGTTATGGTTTTGGTTTGGTTTAGGCTTAGGTTTTTTGGGATTTGAGAATGGGTTCGGGATTAGGTTATAGGTTTTGGTTTTGGTTTAGGTTATAGGTTTTGGTTAGGTTTAGGTTTTTGGATTTGAGAATGGGTTCGGGTTAGGTTTAGGTATAGGTTTTGGTTTAGGTTAAGGTTTAGGTTTTTGGATTTGAGAATGGGTTCGGGTTTATGTTTTGATTTAGGTTTAGGTTATAGGTTTGGTTTAGGGATTTGAGTTTAGGTTATACGTTTTGGTTTAGGTTATAGGTTTTGGTTTAGGTTTTTGGATTTAAGTATGGGTTCGGGTTTATGTTATAGGTATTGGTTTTGGTTTTGGTTTAGGTTATAGGTTTTGGGATTTGAGAATGGGCTCGGGTTTAGGTTACAGGTTTGGTTAAGGTTTAGGTTAAGGTTTAGGTTTAGGTTTAGGTTATAGGTTTTTTGGCATTTGAGAATAGGTTCGGGATTAGGTTATAAGTTTTGATTTGGTTTAGGTTATAGGATTTGGGATTTGAGAATGGATTCGGGTTTAGGTTATAGGTTTGGTTTTGGTTTAGGTTTAGGTTATAGGTTTTCGTTAAGGTTTAGATTTAGGTTATAGGTTTGGGATTTGAGAATGGGTTCGGGTTTAGGTTATAGGTTTTGGTTTTGGTTTTGGTTTGGTTATAGGTTTGGTTATAGGTTTTGGTTTTAAAGTTTAGGTTTTTGGATTTGAGAATGGGTTCGGGTTTAGGTTTATAGGTTTTGGTTTTGGTTTAGGTTATAGGTCTTGGTTAAGGTTTAAGTTTTTGGATTTGAGAATGGTTTCGCGTTTAAGTTATAGGTTTTAGCTTTAGTTTAGGTTATAGGTTATGGGATTTGAGAATGGGTTCGGGTTTAGGTTATAGGCTTTGTTTAGGTTATAGGTTTTAGTTTAGGTTTAGGTTAGGTTTAGGTTTAGGTTATAGGTTTTCGGATTTGAGAATAGGTTCGGGTTTAGGTTATAGGTTTTGGTTTTGGTTTAGGTTATAGGTTTTGGGATTTGAGAATGGTTGGGTTGGTTTAGGTTATAGGTTATGGTTTTGGTTTAGGCTTAGGTTTAGGTTTTTGGGATTTGAGAATGGGTTCGGGATTAGGTTATAGGTTTGGTTTTGGTTTAGGTTATAGGTTTGGTTAAGGTTTAGGTTTTGGATTTGAGAATGGGTTCGGGTTTAGGTTTAGGTTTTGGTTTAGGTTTTTGGATTTGAGAATGGGTTCGGTTTAGGTTTTGATTTAGGTTTAGGTTATAGGTTTTGATTAGGGATTTGAGTTTAGGTTATAGGTTTTGGTTAGGTTATAGGTTTTGGTTTAGGTTAAGGTTTAGGTTTTTGGATTTAAGTATGGGTTCGGGTTTAGGTTATAGGTTTGGTTTGTTTTGGTTTAGGTTATAGGTTTTGGGATTTGAGAATGGGCTCGGGTTTAGGTTACAAGTTTTGGTTAAGGTTTAGGTTAAGATTTAGGTTAAGGTTAAGGTTAGGTTTAGGTTATAGGTTTTTTGGGATTTGAGAATGGGTTATGGTTTAGGTTTAGGAATCGGGTTCGTGTTTGGGATTGTGTTTAAGTCTTGGTTTTCAAGTTTAGGTTTAGGTTAGAGAGTTGAGATTAGGATTAGGTGTAGGTTTAGCTCTAGGAAATTGAGTTTAGGTTATAGGTTTTGGTTTAGGTTATTGGTCTTGGTTTAGGTTAAGGTTTAGGTTATGGGATTTGAGAATGGGTTCGGGTTTAGGTTATAGGTTTTAGTTTTGGTTTAGGTTATAGGTTATGGGATTTGAGAATGGGCTCGGGTTTAGGTTACAGGTTTTGGTTAAGGTTTAGGTTAAGATTTAGGTTAAGGTTTAGGTTTAGGTTTAGGTTATAGGTTTTTTAGGATTTGAGAATGGGTTATGGTTTAGGTTTAGGAATCGGGTTCGTGTTCGGGATTGCGTTTAAGTCTTGGTTTTCAAGTTTAGGTTTAGGTTTAGGTTAGAGAGTTGAGATTAGGATTAGGTGTAGGTTTAGCTCTAGGGAATTGAGTTTAGGTTATAGGTTTTGGTTTTGGTTTAGGTTAAGGTTTAGGTTATGGGATTTGAGAATGGGTTCGGGTTTAGGCTATAGGTTTTGGTTTTGGTTTAGGTTATAGGTTATGGGATTTGAGAATGGGCTCGGGTTTAGGTTACAGGTTTTGGTTAAGGTTTAGGTTAAGATTTAGGTTAAGGTTTAGGTTTAGGTTATAGGTTTTTTGGGATTTGAGAATGGGTTATGGTTTACGTTTAGGAATCGGGTTCATGTTCGGGATTGCGTTTAAGTCTTGGTTTTCAAGTTTAGGTTTAGGTTTAGGTTAGAGAGTTGAGATTAGGATTAGGTGTAGGTTTAGCTCTAGGGAATTGAGTTTAGGTTATAGGTTTTGGTTTAGGTTATTGGTTTTGGTTTAGGTTAAGGTTTAGGTTATTGGATTTGAGAATGGGTTCGGGTTTAGGTTATAGGTTTTGGTTTTGGTTTAGGTTATAGGTTTTGGTTTAGGTTATAGGTTATAGGTTTTGGGATTTGAGAATGGGTTCGGGTTTAGGCTATAGGTTTTGGTTAAGGTTTAGGTTATAGGTTTTGGGATTTGAGAATGGGCTCGGGTTTATGTTACAGGTTTGGTTAAGGTTTAGGTTAAGGTTTAGGTTTAGGTTTAGGTTATAGGTTTTTTGGGATTTGAGAATGGGTTATGGTTTAGGTTTAGGAATCGGGTTCATGTCGGGATTGCGTTTAAGTCTTGGTTTTCAAATTTAGGTTTAGGTTTAGGTTAGAGAGTTGAGATTAGGATTAGGTGTAGGTTTAGCTCTAGGGAATTGAGTTTAGGTTATAGGTTTAGGGAAAGGTTACGTTTAGGTTATAGGTTTTGGGATTTGGGAATAGTTTTAGGTTATAAGTATAGGTTTAGGTTAGGTTATAGGTTTTGGCTTTGGTTTAGGTTATAGGTTATGGGATTTGAGAATGGGTTCGGGTTTAGGGATTTGAGTTTAGGTTATAGGTTAAGGTTTTAGGGATTTGAGTTTAGGTTATAGGTTTTGGTTTAGGTTATTGGTTTTGTTTAGTTTAAGGTTTAGGTTATTGGATTTGAGAATGGGTTCGGGTTTAGGTTATAGTTTTGGTTAAGGTTTAGATTTTTGGATTTGAGAATGTGTTCGGGTAGAGGTTATAGGTTTTGGTTTTAGTTTAGGTTTAGGTTATAGATTTTTGGATTTGAGAATGGGTTATGGTTTAGGTTTAGGAAATCGGGTTCAGGTTCAAGATTGGGTTTAAGTTTGGGTTTTCAAGTTAAGGTTTAGGTTTAGGTTAGGGAGTTGAGATTAGGATTAGGTGTAGGTTTAGCTTTAGGGAATTGAGTTTAGGTTATAGGTTTAGGTTTGGTTTAGGTTAGGGGTTTTGATTTAGGTTATAGGTTATAGGTTATAGGTTTTGGTTATAGGTTATAAGATTTGAGAATGGGTTCGGGGTGTGGTCCCTGCAAATACAAATATAATACAATATAAACACGGCCTGTCCGAATGGCCAGGCCCTTCCAATGCCGTCCATAGGAAATGGACAGCTTCATCATGGTCATAACAACGGTTCCCACCTTCCAGGGACCCCCGCTCTTCCAGATAGCTCCGACGCACATCCGGGTCTGCTCCATTAATCTCGAGCAAATACATAAACACGGCCTGTCCAAATGGCCAGGCCCCTCCAATGCCGTCCATAGGAAATGGACAGCTTCATCATGGTCATAACAACGGTTCCCACCTTCCAGGGACCCCCGCTCTTCCGGATAGCTCCGACGCACATCCGGGTCTGCTCCATTAATCTCGAGCAAATACATAAACACGGCCTGTCCAAATGGCCAGGCCCCTCCAATGCCGTCCATAGGAAATGGACAGCTTCATCACGGTCATAACAGCGGTTCCCACCTTCCAGGGACCCCCGCTCAACATCCGGATAGCTCCGACGCACATCCGGATCTGCTTCATCAATTTTGAGATAATATATAAACATGGGCCTGTCCAAATGGCCAGGCCACTTCATCAATGTATCATATAGTATGAAGGAAAGAAGACTCACTAATTTAGCTAGCAAGGAGAGAAAGTGTGAGTGCTTGGAATGTCGCCCTTTCTTTGAATAATGGATGCATATTCCACAATGCAATCTGAGAATGAGTAAGTTTTTTAGTTTCTTCAAAAATGCATATGGGCACAGATTTACAAATAAAGATTTTAAAGATTGTAAACAGAGTAAATGATTATATTAACTTCCAAGTATCGATTAAGAAGAAAAATGTAAATGATGATGGGAAAGAAATCTCGATATATTAAATTATTGAAGGACAATAAGACATACCAAGACTACGGGTGCCCAGAGCAAGATAACTGCACCAATGTTGTACCTAGCTGCATTGACAGAACAAAAAAATTATACGAATGAAATGACAAAAAGCCAGGATATCATGGACCAAGAGGAAGATGAGTACCCTCAAGAAAAAAACTCATGCCAAGCATATTTAATGCGACGAACTTTCATTATGTCTTTGGTTGGCTTCACCAAAGGTTTTATCTGCACTAGCAAGACATATTCAAAGAAGGTACAGTACAGACGTGATCACGTGACTTCAAAGCTTTTGGGATGTTGCTAACATTCCCATGAAGGTTGGGATGCCCGCATTCTGATCCATGAGTGGACTCTAAACATTTTCATGTTCAAGAAGCTTTAAGAGAAAATAAAAATAAAAATACAGCACATATTGAGGACAAGTTCATTCATACAATGGCAATGAAATAAAGCATGTGAATCACCTCAAAAAAAGGTATCCTTGTATGTGCATAGAAGTTTTGGATCAAGCTTATATTTTTGTTTAAATGGACCACACCACATGAAACAGAAAAAATGAACTACTACAGTTGAAAATTTCTTGGGGGGCACAAAAGTTTTGGATCAAGCTCATATTTTTGTTTTCCATTCATCCATGTCTGTATGATCTTATGAACATAGACCTGTATAAAGGGAAAACACAAATATCAGCATTGATCCAGAACTTCTGTGGTCCCTAAGAAGAGGAAACTCGCAACCATTCTCTATGCGGTGAGTTTAGTCCCATAGGCTATGATTCTTGCCTGCAAGGCCATGACCAGTCCTAAAAATTTGAAAAATTCAAAGGCAAATCAAGTCAATTCAAAACACTTGAAAAACAAGGACTAAGAATCATGATGAGCATATCAATGATCTTACCGAGACTGAACATGGCCATCCCAAGACCTGCATTTGACAAGATCATGATAGAATTTTTCCATGATTTGAGGCTTCTTAACACCCCATCTACAGTAAGAAAGATGTTAGAAGAAAATCATATTCAAGAGATAGAGATTGAAAATTTTTGAAATTCAAGACCTGTGAAAATCACCTGCGAGATACAAGAATTGATTATTGGGTCATCTAAAATTGAGTTTTCTTCCCCAATGTATGGATACTAATGCATATTCCCATAGGAAAAATTTTCTGTGTCAGTGTTTCCTGTAGTGGCTTATCCGTGGAATGCCCTTTCACTGATATGAGTAAATCAGTTGAACTACTACCATGCAATGCTATAGGGATTCCCACTTGGGATTTTGCATACAAGGATCCAAGTTAGTTGTTTAAGAAATTAGGGCCAGCCAGGTATTTGGATGAACGCTACAGGGCCCATGCCATTTGCCTTGTGATTCCCATGCATTGTTAGAAGGTAAGGATATCATAACACATCTCACAAATAACTTGAACATTCTTTATGCAGCATCTCCTTTGGAAAAAAAATCAAGTTCAAAATAAAATGCACCCTTTTATAAGAAATGCAATTCTATGCAAACAAGACCTGATGGATAGACTAAGCCTGCTTTCTATTTTCTGCTTTCTAAATTTTTTATGTGATGCATACTATGTATTTTCATTTTCTTAACACCGAAGGCACCAAGGGTATCCCCCTCTAGAAGAACCTGTATTTCCAAGCTTCCATCTTTGTTTACGTGCAAAAAGAGTAAAATAACATATTGAAACTGAACTCTGTTTCCATAAAAGCACGTAATCCTAAACACCCATTTTTCAAATTCACATAGAAAGAGCAACACATCTAAAATTCAATCTTTGTCGGAAAAAAAGGAAAAAAAAAAAGAAGAAGAAAACTATAATCCCAAATACCCACTTCCAGTTCATGAAGAAAGACTAAAGATCACATCGAAATCCATCGCTCTCCCCAAGGACCTAAAATTCCAAACTCCCAACATCAAATTCAAGAAAAAAGAGCAAAAAAACAAAGCTGAATTCAAATCTCTCTCTTAAAAATCTGCAAAACCCTTCACCAACTGTTCTATACAATAGCAACTATTCAACTAAACCCTTCATACCCCAACAACTGTTCCACACACTTCAAAAATCTGCCACCATTGTTCTATACAACAACAACATTAAGATATATTTAAACAACAACTATCAGTTAGGAACAACAACTTCCATTGTTCCATTGTTCCTTAGAAAATCCACAAAAGGATTTTCAATGGTATTTAATGTATAGAAAATCTGCTACCGTTGTTGTGTGGAACGCAACCCTGTCTTTGCACTTCCTCTATATGCAATGCAACCCAACCCAACCAAAATTCAGGTTGATGCAAAATTCAGGTTGATAGTGAAACCATTTCGGGATTTAAAATAATAATAATAATAAAAAGATCCAAATACGACTTCACCTTGAACTGCAGGGTACTATTGATAGCATCACTTATCAGCTCCCATTTTGGACCCATATCATGCATGATGACAACAAGTGCCTGAAATAAGAAATTTTAGTTAGGGAGTTCTCCATTGTCCTTGCAATTATCCAAAATGATAATATGGTCAGGAGGAGCACACTGACCTGGTCTTCAAAAACTGACCATGGACTTCCTGACCCTGACTGTCCAGCAGGTATCTGTAAAGGTGGAAAGACAAAGGTACTAAAATTCTACAAACATTTGACTTTTCTATAAGCAATCTTTAGAGGTAACATGCACTAAAATTCTGCAACCAGTTGACTTTGCTGCAATGCAATCTTTTGGCTAACAAACACTCTTTAAAGTTTGTGGTATCTTATTAAAAAAAACCATGTTGAACATTAGATTTCATATTTATTCTATTTACATGGCTTTCGATTTCTCAAAACCATTAAAATGACCAAACAGAATTTCAAAAACAGAGTGCCAACATCAACAGCCACATTTCCAAAGATGGGTATGAATGAGAATATTATGCAGAATTGCAGCAAGGTTTGAACAAACCAAAAAGAAGAAGAACAACAACAACGGCATGAAGGACTACGGTCCCACACAAGTCACAAAGAGTAAAAATCATACAAAATAATACAGCTTCTAACAGGAACTTCATTTCCATCAATGAAAATATTCCATGAGTTCTCAAGACATAAAAAAGCATAGCTAAACCAACATGGAAGTCAAAAGATGAAAGGTTGTGCTTGAGAGAGATCCATGAGCCATGATATTAGAATGGTTAAAAAGAAAAAATAATTGAAATGATGAAACAGAAATTCCATTTCACTAGCCCATAAGTGGCAGCCCAGATATGTTGATCCACTTATGCTAAAGTGGAAGTCGGCGCCCTGATCACAGAAGACTAAAAGAAGCAAAAGAAGAGATGGCGGGTTCTAAATTGCCATCCAATGTATGAGATTCTGATTCGTCATGTAGGCCTTCATCATCAATTGCCACAAAAGCCTAGGCCTAGGAAGACACACATGCTTTTTAGAGACTCCACTCACACATGAATGTAACCCAATGAATGGTAACAGCTACAGAACAGTAGAATAAACTTCCATGGGACTTTGACATTGTCATTTTTCAGTAACAACACCACAGTATTTCACAATTGAAATAAAAAATAATATCTTACCGTCATATCCATTTGTGCTGATTGCTTCTGAAATTCTTGAATCACTTACATTTGCTTTGCAGGTGCCATTTGCTGAAAATTAGTTCTAGATAGTTTAGTCAGGTGCAAGGAAAAAGGAGACACGAAAAAAACCAGATGAAGTTACAACTTTAGGCCAGATCTTTTTGGTAACTGAAGCCTAGACACCATGCACTCAGTTTTCCACCATCTTCTGTTGCAGAACATTTGATGACATGGACAACCACCAGATGAATCTACTCCACTCTCCTATGCAGAAAGATGTTGTTCCATAATTTTGATGACATGGACAATACTAAAAAGTTTCAACTGGGCAACTCTATTAAAAAAAATAAAAAAATCTGTGTGATAGATCAGTCCTATCCTTTCAATTCTCGGCATGCAAATAGATGGTTAATATGAGAAACAAGGCAATGGTCCACATTCATTGGAGAAAATCCCAAGTTGGGTGGCTAGAATCTTTCGATCAAGGAGATTTTTGGGGTATGTTCTATCTGCTTCTGGTTGCATCAAAACACTAGTCCTAGTTAGAGCACATGTATGGACTGTAAAGAATATTGCAATTGCACTTGTAAATAAAATTCATTACCTGTTTAAAGACATGCAATGGTTAAGAGCATGAGAAAATCATGATGGTGAATGCAGAGATATTATGAATGCGGTTCTGGGAGGTGCATGTCGCTTGAGTAGCAGCATTTACTTCATGTAGAGAACTAGACACCTCAGAAACATTTAGGGCAAGTGCATTCGTACTTTTGCCAATCCACACATGCTAGTTATAACAGTTCAAAGGCAATGGGAGTTGTCCATAAGTTTTGGGAATATGTTGAACATCATACAGAGTAACTAGAAAAAACATGCAGACTAGCAATATGTTGAACCATAGAGTACCAAATTAGTTCAAGATTAGAAAAGGAACAAGCCAAATATCATGACATTTCTTGATTGTGCTTCCATTTTATAGCTGAGACTGTTACATGAGAGTAAAATGTTCGCCTATTAGTTTTACCTCCAATTCCTGATTGCTGGTTTTTTTTTTTGGCTATTTATTTTATCGTCTTATATATCCTTTTTTATTAAATTCAGCAGGGACCCACTTCAATATATGTGTGTCATGGTAGAGCATGGAATTGAATTCTCATAAGTTTTAAACTTTTAATTTATTTTCCTCTTTGCAGGTTCTGATGAACCTAACAAATGAGAATCCTGATGGCTGTCAGCAAATTGCTGATTGCGGAGGACTGGACACAATGGCTGCCTTGATCATTGGTCACTTCCCATTGTTTGGCGCGTGCCTATCTACAAATAATCAAATGAAAGAGAGCAACTCATTCTCTAAAATTGAAAGCAATGAACCTGATAATCAGAATGGCAAACATCTCGCAGATCAAGAACTACTGTGTTTGCTACCAGTTCATGCCCTCTGAGCTGCACTTTTTGAAATACTTTTGGTTGAAGGCTTCAGCACCATCAGGGTACTTCTCCTTGACATAGTTCTCCAGGCATTTGAGGTAAGAGAAATCCGCTCTAAAACCATTTGTGGAGATAACAAAAAAGCACCTGGTACCTTGGTATTTGTCATGCTTACCAACCGTGACATAGTCAATCTTTTCACCCATTTTTGTCGCTTTGTCAGGATGGTGCTGAAAAACATTATCGAGTACCCAGGACTGATCTTCATCCGATAACTGATCATCGTCATTGTAGCTGAAATTATGCAGAATTTGTTTTGTCGACAACAAAATTTGTTCAACATCATTAAGAATTTTCTCTTCCTCACATGTGAATAGATCCAAGCGTCTTCCAGTGGCAGTGCGAATCCCATTAGCATTCCGACCATCAGGCCCCACAGGTGCAGGTGACTGGGTAGAACGGCTTCTCTGGTTTCTTCGGTCACCCGCACTCGAAGAACCCCATCCAGGAGCTCTGGTCGGTCGATTTGACCAATCGTGTGCTCTATTTTCTTTCTAACTGCTGTCATCTGAAGACTTCTCAATAGGGGAAGAACTCCAAACAGGAGATCTTGTTGGTTGATTCAACTCATCTTGTCCTCTGTCTTCATTCCAACCACAATTGTCTGAAGATCTCTCCGTATGGGTACCCTTTGGGCTCTGACTACCCCAAACAGAATTAGATTGACCATGCATCTTGTCCTTATCCCAAACATGTGGTTTGGCAGATGAATCATTTGGTTGGTTCCAACAATTTACATCTTGGGATTTAGCATCTTCAACCCTCTCATTTCCTGCATCATTTGATTTCCAACCTCCCCAGGGAGTAGATTGATCAGATTGAATGGGCTGCTTCTTTTGCACTTCCATTCTATTCCAAGAATTAAATCCAGGATACTCCTCTGCTGTTGGTCTTTTAGATTCACTTGCCTGTGTTTCCTTTTTATTACTATTCCAGCCACCCCATGCATTAGATTGATCTGACTGTGTCTGGTGCATTTTCGCATCTCCCATACTATTATTGTCCCAGCCACCGTGAGCATTAGGCTGATCTGCTTGCGTATGGTGCATCTTTTCCGCATCTCCCATACTATTACCGCCCCAACCATCCCAAGCATTAGACTGGTCTGATTGCGTATGGTGCTTCTTTTTTCATCTCCGATACTAGGTTATTACTGAAATTGTCTTTCACGGTAAGCTTGATTTCAAGAAGTTTTTCTTGAACTCTATTTTGGGTGGGTTGAATATTATATATCTCACCATGTTCAACTGGTGCGTAATGAACACACTGGTGCTGAAGCCAAGGAAAGTCTATGGATAGACTTGGCTGTGGACCGGAAAGTAAGGAAATAATGTTATTCCTAATAGTAATGGTACTATTAGAAATTACCATTGTATGTCTACTTTGGTCAGTCCAGAAATTGTTGCCGATAATAACATCGTGCTTCATGACATTATGTTGCCAAAAATCAAAAAGTATTCCTTGTTTCCAAGGCGAAACTTTACGTTTTGGGCAAACATAGATGTTTGACTTCAAGCATCAGCAAGTTCTTGTACAAATAGGAGAAACTAATGAAGTCGATTACAAGCTAAACACCCGAGATGGTCTTACCATAAGACTATTAAGGCCAAATAGCTTGAGAGTTGGACCTTCAAGAAGATTCTAGCAAGATCTTTTCGATGAAGATTTAAGTAATCCAAATCGAGAAGAAGAATGAAGCAATCTCATCAATTGAGAATGCAAGAATTACAGTTACCCTTAAATGAAGATTTAAGGATAACAAAATCCAAACTTGAAAAAGATTGGGAAACATGTGACCATATAACTCAGCTGTTAACACAGCAATTGCATATGTCACTAGTGTGCTAGAATATCCATTAGATTATGGATATGAAATACCTAGCATTGAAGATTCAATTGAATCAATTGAAGCTGAACTACCAGTTCCCGGTCAAAAAACTGAAGAACAAATGGTTGAAGCAATAACATATCATGGTCGACACCCTCCAAGAAATAGTTATAACAAAAGGAGACAACCAGCCAATGTGTTTGATAGCTATAGCAATAGTTATCGAAAAGAAAAACTTTAGGAAAGAAGAATGAAATCTCATCAAGATCATGAGCCCAACATAGGCAATATTGATCAAGAGATAAGACTAGATTCAGTTCAAACTAACCAGTCAATGACAAAGGAGTCTATCTTACATGCAACAAGCTAGCCACTGCAGCAGCAGAAATTTCTGCTTGGGAAAATGCAATGGACATAGCAATTGGTTCGCATTATAATTACATTTGTAGTAGTAACTCACAGTTTTAACTATTTTTAAGTGAGGTTCGGCACATTTCTGGGCCTGCACAGATTTTTCTGATGCCTGAAAAATTTCACAATTCAAAAATGGTCATTTCATGCAACCTCCAAAAAATAAGATGATCATGTGAAAGACCAGAAAACTAGAATGATAAGAACAAGAAAGTGCCCTGAATGAATTCAAACAATCAATTTCAACTGAAGAATGTGAGATATAATGGGTATAACCGACATCAGTATTGCCAGGAAGTTCACAAATCCGACACCACTCAGCAAACAGACGAGAAACCTGCAGTTTATTCATAGAAAATGGAAAGCACATAGAAAATCAAGATCAGACTCAAAGAAAAAGCATATAGAAAATGGAACAAGCAATGTTAAATAAGACAAACAAACAAGCACCTGCACATCAAGAAGGATTTTCATTCACGATTCAACAAACATAAAATTCATTTCATTTCCTTTTTATGACTTCATATGTTCGTTTTTGGGTTTTCTATGCTACTCCAATTTCCAATTCAATAATTTCCAAGTATCTAATCGGTCCCTAAAGTATCTGAAATTTGAAGAACTACAACTGATTTGATAAATATTGCAACACATGTAAGCAAAGGTACTACTTGAATTCCGTGGCCAGGCACATATATTACTACATGCAACTCATTAAAATTATTTTTACTAAGTATATGCAACAACATATATATGCAAGCAAGGAAAACTATTACTAGAATTCTGACAGAGGACCATAGGAACATAGATTACTTCACTACATCTGCAAGAATTAATATTAGTATTTTTTTTCCATAATCACCATCGCATCGTCCTAGCCATTTGAGATTGGTGTTACGAACCCTGTTTCGCTAATCCCACTATTCTCAGAAAGTGAAAAATCCTTCATATCACTTCATAGCTGAAAAGGAGCTACTCCATTAGTCATTTCCATTTTAGTGAATTGAAATTTTGCGATTGAATTCAACTGAGCATCCAAATGCAGCCTCAATGAACTTGAAGAGATTCCTATGCCAGTGAACTAAAAATGTAAATAACCACCATCCTAAAAGCTCTAAATGCCTGAAGTATATAATAAAGCTACTCCACTTTCGTCCCCAAAAGACTTTTTATCTGCAGTCATTTAGAAAGCAAACTAGGTATATATACAATATCCAATTATCCATGTTTGTCTGCATATTGCATACACATGAACATGTTACATATGCATACATAAACACATCTAAACCTACATAAATGGGCTATGCATAAATGCATGTGGACCTATACAAGTTTATACACACAAACAGAGAGAGAGAGAGAGAGAGAGAGAGAGAGAGAGAGAGAGAGTGTGTGTGCTACATTCATTACATGATTCTGTTTTGTCTTTTGAGTTTCATCCAAATGCTATTTTGGGCACAGGAAAAACCAATGTATCGGACCATCAAAACACTAAATTAAAGATCATCAAACATTCTAGCAACTATGAACATTGACAAGCCTACACATATTACAAAAATGAATAAATTGGGACTACATCACATCAAGGAAAGCCCTTCAAAATGTACCATAGAATGGTAACAAAAATACCGCAGTACCTTGCTACGATAAAAATATTCATGGCCAATTATAAAAGCAACGGTTCTTTCCATACACAATTATTGAATCACCTCCCTTGATCATGACACACTTTTCCCAAAACCATAGCTTAGCAAAACAATTGAATTGGATAGGCATAGGATATTCTATTGGAACCATAATTTTATTTCTCAAAGCAACTGGTTGATTTTAATAAACCTTTGTAATTAATTGCATGCTCATAGCAACTGGTTGTAAGAGTTTTGTGTTCTTATTGCCAAGCCCAAGCTTGCATAAAAGAGTGTTTCCTTAGCATAGCAGCCAGCATGCTAAGGCAACTCGTCCCTGCTCCCTGGGCTATATTTTTAATTCCATGAGTCCACAAATGCATTACAACTTACTTCAGTGGTTACACTTCCACATGTTTGGAGGAGGAGGAGGTACGGTATATACCTGAAGGTGGTGGTTGTATAACCATATATGTATGTTTTAAGCTTGCTAGTGTTGTGCATATAAAGCATGCACCTGCCCAACAAAACCCACTTGCAATTCAAATCAATGCAACAACAAAATCAAAACCTATGATAACTATTGTAATATATATTTGAAATATTAATGGAAAGAAGTTGTGATAAATACATAAGAGGTGCATGCTTGTGCAACATGGGCTTTGGGAATTTCGTCAAACAGTTGGCATCCCTTCCTCCACATGTTCTTGGTCCCTAGACACTAGATTGATTTTAGTGAAGCAATGATCAATTGGCTCGGGATCGAACCATGCCGGAGCCCACAACACCATATTAAGCTTCACAATAGGGTACACCATGCATTTTCCAAGGGAAATCCCCCTCTACATCATCATACAACAAATTTACAGATAAATTTTAGAAACTCTAATCTCAACATTTGATTTCAGTAAAAAAAAAAAAAAAGTATAAATCAAAAAATAATAATCAGAAACCCCTAAATCTAAACATCCGAAATTTGGAAACAAACAACAAAATATTGATTGAAAATTGTTTCTACATAAACTAACCTTTCCTTAAAGAGCTTGTTTGGTGCTCTGCCTGTGACTTTTGCGACAAGTAGCAGATAGAGCTCTGCTTTCAGATCTATCAGCGGAAAGGGGTTTTTGATTTTTTGTGAGTGGGAGTGAGAGAGGGGTTCCGAATCTTTCAGCAGAGAGAGGTTTTAGATCTTTCACGACCGGGAGTGCAACAACTCGAAATCATCCATTGATGAAGAGGAGTTCGGGAGATCGAGTGGCAGGGGATGGTTAGGGAGAGAAGAGGAGTTCGTGAGAGGGGAGATCAAGAGAGAGAAAAGGAGCGCGGGAGAGAGAGAGAGAGAGAGAGAGAGAGAGAGAGAGAGGGACGGACCAGAGAGGGAATAGGGTTGAGCGGAGGGAGGGAAATGAATGTTTCGTGAGAGGGTGAAAAGAAAAGGGCAGCGCGGTTTTCCAAATTTTTGCCTGCTACGGTCCTGCTACGGTTTTTAACCGTAGCTAAAAGCTAAAATAACCGTAGTAATTAATCAATCTGTAACCGGCCCTCCACGGCTCACATTTGACGGGATCCAGACGGACGGCCTTGTCAAGGGCTTTGTGGGGTCCATCTTGACGCAATCGATATATCCACTCCGTCCATTAATTTTTTAATATTTTTTTATAGGAAATGATCCCAACATCTAGGCAAATCGAAGGTTAATTGAACCACACCATTGATCAATGGATTAATCTTCACTCTTTCCTACCGTGTGGTCCACTTGAGCTTTCGTTCTACTTCATTTTTTGCGTTCCTACGTAAACTATTTTTAAAAAAATTGATAGACGTATTAGATGGAGTACATACATTTTAATGGGCCTCGTAGAGTCCCTTATGACGTATCCAAGGTTGTACCTACGCCAAGCGGAGTTAGCTTTTTGCTACGGTTTTTATAATTTTAGCTACGGTTTTAAGCCGTAGCAAATTAGCTACGGTTTATAGCCGTAGCCAAAAACCGGAATAGTCCGTAGCCTTTGATTGTTTTTTTGGTAGTGAAATCCTTCATGGTAAATTCTCTAGACAATTGTCTTTTGAGATCTGAGATGTCCTTCATGCTTGAACCAGCCATAAGCATATTATCAATGTACAGAAGAAGGATGATGTAAGACGTATCAAAGTTTTTCAAGTAACAACAGTGGTCTGCATGACATCTCCTAAAACCGTTTCCCGACATGAAACTATCGACCTTCTTATACCACTGCCTCGGGGCCTGCTTCAAGCCATATCGACTCTTCTTCAGTCTACACACCTTGTTCTCATTACCTGGTGCCATGTATCCTGTAGGCTGATGCGTATATCTTTTCTTCAAGGTCCCTATGAAGAAAGGTTGTCTTAACATCTAGATGTTCTAGATGTAAGTCCTCTGAAGCCACTATACTCAAGACCATGTGAATCGCATACATTTTCACTACCGATGAAAATATTTCAGTGAAATCGATACCTGCCTTTTGTTGAAACCCTTTCACAACCAATTTGGCCTTATACTGTTTCGAACCATCGTGCTCCTCCTTCAGTTTGTAAACCCACTTGTTATGAAGAGCTTTCTTACCCTTGGGTAGAGTGACTAGCTCCCATGTACGATTAGACTCAAGAGAGTCCATCTCATCATCCATGGCCTGCTCCCACTTAACTCGCATATCTGACTGTAACGCCTCTTCAAAACACTCTAGCTCACCATTATCTGTCAGTAGTAGATAATGTAAGGAGGGTGAGTATCGGACCGTGGGTCTTCTCTCCTGAGTAGACCTCCTCACAACCTGTGTATGCGGCTCTGCCTCATCCTGTGGCGCTGTAACACCCATGTCCGGTAACTCTTCCAACTCTACAAATTCCTTTTTCTCAGCCTTATTTTCCTGCACACTGTCCTTATGCATCACTTTTTCATTGAAGACTACGTCCTTGCTTCTGATGATTTTTCTGTTTTCTGCATCCTAAAACCTGTAGCCAAAATCATGCTGCCCATAGCCTATAAACGTGCACTTCCTGGACTTCGCATCCAGCTTGTTTCTATGTTCTGCATCCATGTGAACATATGAAGTGCAACTGAACACTCTGAGATGTGCAAGGTTCACTTCCTTCTCTGTCTATGCTTATTCTGGTAGCCCACCATCCAATGGTGCTGAGGGACTTCTATTGATGAGATATGCGGCAGTATTCACACCATCTGCCCAAAAGGTCTTGGGCAACCCTGCATGTAATCTCATGCTCCTGGCGCGTTAAAGGATGGTCCTATTAATGCGCTCAGCATCACCATTATGCTGGGGTGTCCCTGTAATCATTTTCTAATATTTGATTCTATTTGCTGCACAATACTCCTCAAACCTCTTATCACAATACTCTCCCCCATTGTCAGATCTGAGACACTTTACTGTTTTACCTGTCTCATTTTCTACCATAACTTTCCACTTCTTAAATACATCAAATACATCAGATTTATGTTTTAAGAAGTAGACCCACAGTTTTCTACTAGCATCATCAATAAAGGTAACAAAATAACGTGAGCCACCAAGAGATAATACTGTGTCGGTCCCCACACATTAGTGTGTACAAGCTCCAACAGATGTGTCTTTGGAGCGCATCCCGCCTTCTTGAAGCTTACCCTCTTCTGCTTGCCATACATGCAGTCCTCGCAGAATTCCAAGTCAATAGACTTCAGCCCTGGTAGCTTCCCTTTTGACAATAGCACTTTCATCCCTTTCTCACTCATATGTCCCAGCCTCTGATGCCATAACAGCCCATTCACTCCAGTTGATGCGACTGTGAGTGAACTATACGATCCTGAAGTCACGTACAAAGTACATTTCTTTTTACCTCGAGATATTACCAAGGCACCTTTTGTGATCTTCCATGAGTCACTGGTGAATGTCGTCACATAACCGGTATCGGCCAACTGTCCCACTGAGATCAAATTACATTTTAAACTTAGTACATGTTTGACATCCTTCAATTTTAAGAGCATTCCATCTTTCTGATTTACATGAATATCCCCCTTTCCAACAATATTGCATGGCTCATCATCACCCAGGTAGACTCTCCCAACGTCACTTGACACATAATCACGCAGAACTTCCTTACACGAAGTAGCATGAAACGAAGCACCCGAGTCTATAACCCAAGACTCATTCCTCGCATCAAGAGACAAGATCAACGCCTCTGTGTCGCTCTCTTCAGACAGATTCACTGAATCCTTCCCGCCTTGAGAGCTTCCTTCTTGTTTCTTGAGTGCCCTGCAATCACGTTTCATGTGCCCCTTCTTGCCGCAATGCCAGCACCCATCTTTGTCTTTCGGTCCATTAGACTTCTTCCTCGACTTAGAACGCCCGTGTTTATTGCCTCATTTGTTCAACGATCTTCCTCTTCCTTCAACGTTTAGATCATTCCCTGAATTCCCTGAAACTCCTGATGCCTTCCTTCTAGATTCTTCGCTGAGAATTAGACCGACCACATCATCAAATTTCATCTTTGTCGATCCTGAAGAATTGCTCACAGCAATCACCAAACCATCCCAACTCTCTGACAAACTGGATAAGATCAATAATACGCTGACCTCATCCTCAAAAGCACTGCCAACAGATTCCAACTGGCTCGTGACTGTATTGAACTCGTTTAGATGTTCAGCCACGCTCCCACTATCTGACATCTTCATGTTGAATAGTTGTTTCATAAGTTGAACCTTGTTGGATGCTGAGGGCTTTTCATACATGGTGGCTAGGGCTTCCATTAATTCTTTTGTCGTTTTTACCTTGGATATATTGAAGGCGACGCTCTTAGACAAAGAGAGTCGGATCACTCCTAAAGCCTTCCTATCCAGTAAAAACCATTCATCATCTGTCATCTTTTCTGATTTCTTCTCTTTTCCTCTTAGAGGAATATAGAAGTCCTTCTGATACAGATAATCCTCCATCCGCATCTTCCAGAAGGCAAAGTTTGAACCATCAAACTTCTCAATTCTAGTTTTTCCATCTGCTGCCATCGCTCCCAATAGAACTAAACCAATAGCTCTGATACCAGTTGTTGCGCAGTACGCCAACGACGCAGTGAGCCTAGATCCAATCTCAGGCCTCACCCACAAACGATAAACAGGAAGAAATATAAACTCTCCCTTTGAAGTACAGATAAAATCCCTTGCCCACACCTTAGAAATATTTCCCAATATTCACCTTAACCCTAGAATAACCCTAGGGACCCCAATTTATAGTTTTGACAACTTCCCTTTCGCATCCGAGTTGCGAAAGGACTTACGACACGAAATCCGCGAAAGTCCTTTCGCATCCCAATTGCGAAAGGACTTGCGACACGAAATCTGCACAACCTCGACTGGTCGTGGGCAGCCCCAGATGTGGCTCCACTTCTCAACAGAGATATTGTGGTTTTTTGATGCAAGACATGGATTTCATGATATTTTTATTGTGAAAATAATTTCTTGTGATGTTTGGGATCCAGTAAGTTTTGTTATGGTAATATAAACATAAGAAGAAATTCAACCCCATGGTGTAAAAGGTGTAGGTATGGTGAAACACGTGTATGTATATAAAGTGGGGGCCTACCACTGATTTGTGCAAAGGTCCACCCAAGTTTCAGATTGGCTTGATTTTTTATTTTTATTTTTTGTGTGCCATCATCTGGGGCAGGTGTTTCATATCAATAGATGGGATGGCATACACAACATGGTGGGCCCTCTATTAAAATCAAGGGTGGGAATCCCCTCTTAACTGTTCCTACTTGTGTGGCCTACCTGAGTCATGGATAGGCCCGTGTGTTTTTGGCCCATGGCCAAATGGCGTGCAAGATGGTTGGAGTGGTTTAGTCCTTAACTTTCTCTGTTCAGCATCCACGAAGTAAAAGGAATACTTGAAAGAAAGCTTGTGTTGCCTTTGTTTTTTCAGCAGTTATGCTTGCACTTCGAGAACTGAATCTATCATTTATTAGGGAGGACCAATATCCAAAAACTTCATCTCAACCAAAGCAACTAATAAAAACAGGGTCAACAAAAATGCAGACTGAATCAACGGATCATGCATGAAAGTATGAAACATCAAATATACCATCATCAACATTCTAGTAACAAATTAACTCAGAGGAAATTAAGGACTGATCTGATTTCAAATGCATCTGATGCTGAGTAACTGAAGAGATGAGAAAGAAAAGAATCTTGAAGAAATCATGGCCAAAAATGAGAATGTATGTATCACGCAAGACATACGAAACATCAAATATACAATCATCGGCATTGTAGTATGACTGATCTGATTTCAAATGGCACTGAAGCTGAGTAATTAAAGAGATGAGATAGAAAAGAATCTTGAAGGAAATCATGGCCAGAAATGAGAATGTCTCTACACAAATGAGATATCAAGTGAAGAGAATCAAAGAAAAGCAATTAGATATAAAGACTGCGAAATGGCTAAGATCCCAATGCATACATTTTTTTTTTTACAACAAAAACAAAATTTCTGATTTTCTATATGTAAAAGTTCAAACCACGCCTCTGTAAGTGTCTAGACACCACACACAACAAAGCTCCATCCAGCAATGAGAAACTCATAACAATCAACAGCCATAAACATATGAACAAGGAAAAGAACCCCAAAAAATAGAAAATTCTAATAGTGGAAACATCTATAGCACTTGTCTAGACATGAACAGGCCCATCGCTGATCTACTTGACTCTCAATGTCAGATATATGAGCACCATTGTTCCCATGCTTGATAGTCACACGAATGAAGGTGGGATCAGTTCAAGATGGAAGAGAAGAGAACTATTCTCCTCGAATTGAATGAAGCAGACCACTTGTATCTCCACCATTTGTTATTAGTTGTATCATACCCCCTCTCGTTATTACATTTGTCTCTAGAAGTGCACCTTAGTAATGTTGCACTGTGATCCATTAAAAATTGCATCATTTTCCCACCCAATTGTAGATTTCTCTTAATTGACAGTACTATTTAGCAGCGCCTCGCTTCTCATTGGGCTACCAACAGTTTCATCATTGATTTTAGGAGTTTCTAAACATCCATCCTGCATCTCTACACCCACACAACACAATTGACATTTGTCAGCACTTTCTATCTGCAAATCGATGTGATTGCTGCAATTCCAGTGGACATCCAAGCATGACTGACTTTCAGATGGATATGGAACTTCCAAGAAACTTAAGAAAGTTAGTTGTGATGGACTCTCTGGACTGATAACGCCTTTCTCAAACACCCCTGAGATTCCATAGAAACCCTGGCCCTGTTGGAAACTGCCATAGGGGCATGTTAAATTCACTGGAATATAAGCTTCATCAAGAAGAACTGGGAGAACATCTACAATAAGAATGGGTGGCAGCATCTACCCCGGGCTTCGATAGCAGAATGCTCAAACAACATCTAAGAGGGAACTCATGGCTTCTGTCAGCAATCCCCTTTTCATCTGGGCAAACCGCCACTGTAAGAAGAAGTTGCGCACAACAGAGAGAGATGGCTGCAGCAGATCCCAATGCATACATAAATAAAGATGTACACATGAAATCTGATATACATATATAGTACATTGTGAAGTTTATATTAGAAAAGTTATAGCAATAGAGATTTTATTTTACGTCATGTACAGAAAAAACCCAGCTCAGGGGAATACAGCGGGGTTCTCCACAATACAACAAGTTTGAGCCATTTGGCATTTTATCAAGCACGAAAGGTGCCAAAGAATAACATAACCAAATTTTTTTAAAAAATAATATGACTGATGTAAAATATACAGATTTAATCATTTGCAACTCATTTTATAACCTACAGTAATACACAAAATCTAAAGAAAAAAAATCGATTGAATTGATGAACGAAAAATATGTATAGAGAAAGAGGACCTGTAGATCTTCAGGGAGAAATTTGTGCTTTATGGAGAGATCCATTGCACGCTTGAGGTGCTGGTTCGTGGGGTCTATGATCTCACGAGGCAGGTGGGCAAGGGCTTCTGTTCTTGTTTCCTTGTGCAGGAAAGAAAGAAGAGCAAGGGTTTTCTTACCTGGCGCGGGAGCTCTCTTTGGGGCGCGAGAGCTATTTTTTTGGGGGCTGATTTGGTAATAACTAAGGAATTTAAGACGGACGGTCTTGTTAGAAGCTCCGTGGGGCCTACCGTGATGTATGTGGTTCATCCACACCATCCATTCATTTTAAAATATACTTTTAGGGCATGATCCAAAAAATAAGGCAAGTCGAAGGCCCATGTTGACCACACCACATATAACGGTGGGAACTTAATCTCCACTGTTTCCTACCATGTGGTCTACTTAAGACTTATATCTGCCTCACTTTTGTGCTCATGCCCTAAAATGAGCTTTCAAAATGGATAGATGGCTTAGATAAAACATGTGCATTGCGATGGGCCCCATAGGTCCCCTTATGGTGGTGAGATGGTAGCTTTTAGCTACAAATTGAATCATCTTATAGCTACGGATTAAATTCGTAGTAATATAGCTACGGTTTATATCCGTAGCAAAAGACTCATATAGTTCGTAGCCTTTGTTCATTTTTTTGGTAGTGCCCGAACCCAAAACAAACCCTAACCAGAACCCAAGACCCCATAACCTAACTTAAAACCCGTTAGAGCCAAATTAGCATGAAATACACCCAGTTGAGCGAAAAAACCAAAAAAGAAGAACATTGGACGAACCAGTACACCAAACAAGGCCCACAGGCTCGAGCCCGGCCCAGGCGGTAGTCCGACTATCGCCGGCAGTACTCTAACTACAGGCACTCGCGGGGCTCGTGTGTCCTTCGAGCAACAACTGTCAGCATGTCCGAAAGTCAACTTTCTTTCAGAATTACCCCTCTAGCCGACCTTATTTACCCTTTTAACAACCCCAAAAGCCAATGAGAGTGCGCCATATGGTATTTCTCTCTCCTCAACCAATCCCAAGCTGCCATGTCAGCATTTCCCCTCTCAAACCCAACAATTACCACATTGCCATTGGAGAAGGCTATAAATAGCTCTCTCCTCTTCACATTTTAACAACAACAACTTCCACTTTCCAAGTGTGTGTGAGAGAGAGAGGGAGTGAAGAAGAGAGTGAGAGTGAGGGTGAGAGAGAGCTTCCAAGCCTCCAAGATCAGATTTTTCTAGCCATCTCGTAGCCTCCTCCTAACCTTCTCAATCCCAAGTCTAGCCCGGATTGATCATGGTGCAACCCATGTTTTAGCCTACTCATGTTCAAGCTAAAGATCGTTTCATTTTATATACAAGCATTCATCATGACATTTATTCCCTTCTCAACCCCCCTACTTCTCTAAATCTCTAGTTAATGTATGATCTGTGACTTGCAGCACTTCGGATCTTTTTACATCTGAAATTCCTAGTGATCTAGTCCACTTTTCTTTACCTTTATGTATAAGCATCATCACATACGCCTTCTAGACACATTGTTGGACGTATGCTCTGTGGCCTACCGAAATATCGAATCTTACCACATCAGAAATTCACCTGAGCCTAGTCCTACCTCGACTACATCATTCATCCCTTGAGATTTCCATACCACACCTAGTAGAGACCGTACATTTGTACAGGCAGAGAGGGTGTCTAAGACCTTCCCTCTTTGTAACCGAGGTCCCTTACCCAGGATCCCGGATCGTAGACCAAGAGTCAATCTAAGGTAAGAGAGTCTTCAGATTTCTCAAACCTTACATATTTCGCGGGTTCTAGCCGACTGCGGGATTCTGAGATTAATTGGCTAGTGGCGACTCCAAATCGGCCTACTAACTCCCACCTTTCAAATAAAGAACATGTAAATCAGCGTGGGCTCCAATTTTCAGTGTTCACACTAGTAAATCAGGCAACTCATGATTTAGAGGGGCCACACTAATGAGAATAACTAGGAGAGAGACATTGTAACACCCCGAACTTTTCAATACCCAAGTATTGAAAGTTCTTAAGCGTTACCGAGTAATTTACTTAGTATGTACACATGTATGATACTAATCCAACTATTCTAGTCTTACATCCTCACCCTGACATAAACCTAACCGTTGGGAATGATCTTCATTCATAAATCAAACCATCTGACCGTTGAATTTCAAGACAAGCCCATCCATCACGTAATTTGACATAAGTACTTTTCCTTAGATGACGTGATGAATAACTCCCTATTCATAATGATTTAGATATATGTTCTTTTGTAAGAATTGCCTAGAAACATGTCTATAAACATGAGGAGCCATTAGATTTCCCAAATCTCATAAATCGACATTAATTACGAAATTGCCACTAACCTAGACCCCTGAACACTAGATCACATGGTTCCCACGGTTCGTTTCATGTAAAATTTTATATCATGCCTAATTATCACAAATTAACTATACACCTCAAATTTCAGCCCTTATATCATAGTAAATCAGCTACTTAACCTCTACATCCGTTCGTACACTTATCAGATCAAGACTCTGATCCGTCCATCTAGTTCATACCATATGAATATGTTTAACCCACCATTAGAATTAGAATCTGAGAAACTTTCACGTGTAAGAAAGTCACACAAATCTAACGTTATATAAGCCCTACCCCTAATCACTCCAGAAACCTATTTTATGTCCATCCGTTTATGAAACTACCCGTACATCAACCCACATACATGACCGGAGTGCATACGATCAAGTTCTCATATTTTTAACAAGTCATCTGACCACCCATCCTGATTGGATACGCCAAATGGGCCATCCAAATATGAGAATAAATCGATCATCACGATGATCTTAGGGTATAAGTCTAAATTACCTGGTAACTTGTCAATTAAATGTGTACAAACATTATTTTGAAATATAAAGTGTGTTAGCCTTTAAAATAGCATCTTGATTATCCTTGAGAAATCAGGGCCCAAATTTAACCCATTGAGAGATCTTGAGAAGTAACGATCGGTGATAAAGTTTTGTCTCTTTGGACGGCAAAGTTGCGAGTTACAGACGACGAGAGCCAAGACAAAGGAAAAGGGTAAATTTGTAAATTTAAACCATATATAGCAACATGTACAACAACAACTATCTCTTGTTAAATAAGTTATTTGGTGGTAACCATCAACCGCACTCAATTATAAAGTGTGGCTCACCAATGACTCAGATTTATCCCATCTTTTGGCCCATGACCTAACATTGTCCCGCCAAACCAATGAATGGAGTGGATTTCTTATCAAACATCACTATGGACCCCACCTGATTTTTCCCTAGCTGTGCATGAAAGTAAAGAATTCACGTGAAATTAATGCATGCAAACGACTTCCTAGTTAAACGTGAATACAGTCCACGTTGATTAACGTATGACCCACCTAGTACTTAGATAACTTTCATATTTTGGCCCCTTGGATCTTTTAACCGTTAACGTCAACTTCGGAATTATCCGACCACTAGATTGACGAGAAACCCACCACCATGAACTAAATCAAGTTGTGGGCCCCACCTAGACCTTAGATCTATTTATTTTTGGGTTAAAAGACGTGAATGATGCTTCCAAGAAGAATGGATGGTGTGGATTTCCCACAAACATCACGGTGGACCTTGCATAATTGTTGCGTGTGCACCATAGGTGGTGCACTCGCCGTGCACGGATTTGGAGAGGCTGGTCAGACGCCTCTGTAAGTGCTATTGTTTATAGCCCCTTTTGTTGTCAAATTTGTGGTGCCAAAGACACTGTTATGAAGCTTACAAATGTGAAGATCAAAGCACTACTCAAGATCAACTTTGATAGACAAACACTGCTCACAAGTCAAGATCTCAAGAAGCTTTAAAGTTCAAACTTAAGATCTCAAGAAGCTTTCAAGTTTGAACTACATCAAGACTTTAAGCTTCACTACTTTTAAGGTCACTAGTCCTTAAGTTTCAATGTCCTTTCTTTACTATTGAGGTTTGACTGACCGTAGGTTGACCTTAAGAGTAGGCCACTTTGGATACATAATTCATATATTTTATATAAGTCAGTCTGGCTTGTTCTAAGACTAGTCCTGGGCTTTGGTCGACTAGTCCTAGCACTGCTTCGACCCGTCTAAGGATTTCCTAGATCGATCGTAAGTTTGTTGAAAAATTCAGAAATTTTTTGTTAGGCTTCGACTAGTCCTGGGGACTGTTCGACTAGTCGTAGGAACAGTGTCGACTGGTTCTTCGATCAGTCGTAAACCTTCGACTCAAACTACAGCGATGATTTACACGTAGCTTCGACTAGTCGTGTGTGACCTTTGACCAGTCGAAGGTGCCTTACGACCAGTCGAAGGTGCCCTATGACCAGTCGTGAAACCGTCTTATCTTATCGCGCCTGAATTTTCAATATCTGTTGGATCTTCGACAAGTCGTAGTAACTTAAGACCAGTCGAAGATGTGAATTATTCACACTATAAATAGAGCACGAATCTCAGAATTATATAGACCATTCAAGCTAATTTAATTCGGTCTTCTGAGAGATAAATCTGTGCTCCGTTTAAAGCTAAGTGTGCTTATTTAATATTCTCTTTCTTTAGCTTTATTAATTTATTTTGCTTCTTGCATTCCAATCTAATCTGTAAAGAGGAAGTTGTATTTTCCTTTTACTAGAATCAAAATCAATTCAAGCTAGCCTATTTGTTTTAATTTAAAATCTGTTAGAAATTAGAGCCATTATAAAGTAAAGATTGGACATTGATCTTGATCATTCAAATCTCTACTCCAACTCGATTCTTTTTGGGCTGCTACATAGAAGGAGAAATTCAGGTATTTTACATTTATTGTAAATTCATTTATTTTGGTTTTATTTGAGGTTAAGCTAGAAAAATCTCAAAGCTGTTGGTTATCTGAGGAGAGCTAGAAAACTCAGAAGTGAGGGTTTTTTGAATTGTGTAAGCCCTTTGAAAAAGACACAATTGTAAAGGTTTTGGGTGAACCTGTGAAAACCTATTTGATAGTGAACGCTAATATCCCCTGTGTGAGGATATTAGGAGTGGCGTAGCATTCTGTGTGGCTGTTATTGAACAGTTGGTGTACACACAGGCGAACCACTATAACTCCTTGTGTTGTGTAGAAGTGTGCTTTATTTTCATATCTTTGATTATTCTTTTGTGGAGTGCATGTGAATGTGAATGTTGTAATCATTGTAATTTCAAGCTCAGTGGGGAATGTTGTAATAGTTTAGATTTAAATTTCTGCAATTTATTTCAAGCTATTCTTTTATTTGTTTGAGCTTTGGATTCTCTAAATTGTTCTAGTAAGGTTGCCCTGCCATTTCTATGGTGTATGGTTGTCCCTAGAACAATCAATATTTGAGATTACATTATATTCCTCTGTTTAGTTTCAATTTGTTTATTCCTAGAAAGTTTGAGTTCTTGATACAAAGATCTTTCTAGAAATCAGGTTGTCCTACCATAAACTTTGGTTTTTGGTGTAAGGTTGTCCTTAGAACAACTTTTGTATCAATCTCTCAATACTTGTTTATTAAGGTTGCTATTCATTTCAGCATTGTGGATTGATTTACTTTATTTGGCTATTTTGTTATTCAAATTCCGCTGTAATTATTTTAAATTTGGCATAGTCCTATTCACCCCCCTCCCCCCCCCCCCCTCTAGGACATATAGCTTGGCCATTTCAAGTGGTATCAGAGCCTAATAGTTCGCTCTTATTGCTTTCTATTTGGATTTATTTCCTAGGCTAACGATCTAAGCTATTTATTTAAGATGTCAAATTTTGATAGTCTTTCAGTCACTAGGCCTCCACCCTTTCGATGGCACCAATTATGCCTTTTGGAAAGCCAGGATGAGGATCTTCCTCAAATCCATGGATGAAAATGTGTGGCTAGCCACAGTGAATGGATGGAACCCTCCTACTACTAAAGTGACTGGTGTTGATGGTTCAAAAACCACAAAAATAACGGCTTATTTTTCTTGGACCACACTTCAGAAAAGTGAGAGTAGTGCAAATGCTAAAGCACTAAATGCAATTACATGTGCACTATCACCAGATGAATTCAAAAGAATTATATCCTATAATTCTGCAAAACAAGTTTGGGATATATTAGAAATGACACACAAGGGTACATCAATTGTCAAAAAATTTAAAGTCCAACTCCTCACAACCAAATTTGAAGAAATTCATATGGAGGAAAATGAAATGTTTATGGACTTTTACACAAGATTAAATGACATTGTAAACTCGATGTGGGGTCTTGGCGATAAAATCCCAGAAAGTAAAGTGTGTGCATAGATACTGCGCTCACTTCCTGAACAGTTCAACTCTAAAGTAAACGCAATCCAGGAACTTCGTGATACAGACAATATGAGGGTAGAAGAACTAGTTGGTTCTTTACAAACCTATAAGTTAAACTTTAAAGCTCTTAAAGGTAAATCTATAGCACTTAAATCTTCTAAAATTGTTTCTGAAGAAAACTCTGATTCTAAAGATGATATAGCGCTTTTAGCAAAGAAGTTTTATAAGATTTTCAAAAGTAAGAAAAGGGTTGATCTTCAACAATCAAATGATAAAAAGAAATTTAGACCCAAAACTCAAAAATCTTTGAAAGACACTCAGTCTTACAACTGTCATTAATATGGGCATTTAGCAAACAAATGTCCTAAAAAGGACAAACCCAAAAGGAAGGGTATGTTGGTGTGGACACTGAAAAATCGGCGTCCATGCTGATTGGTATATATTATGGTTTAGGGTGGGAGTGATTAGGCTGATATGGAGTCGCCACTAGCCAATTAATCTCTAGAATCCCGCGGTCGGCTAGAACCCACGGAATACGTAAGGTTTGAGAAAATCAGAAGACTTGCCTACCTTAGAGTGACTCCTGATCTGCGATACGGGATTCCAGATAAGGGACCTCAGTTAATAAGAGGGAAGGTGTTAGACACCCTCTCTGCCCGTACAAATGTATAGTCTCTACTTAGTATAGTAAAATAATCTCAAGGGATGATGATGATGTTATGGTTATGGTGGGACTAGTCACACGTGGATTTCTGATGTAGCAAGACCCGAGATTTCAACAGGCAACAGAGCATACATCAGACCATGTGTCTAAATGGCGGGTGTGATGATGCTTATGCAAAGAGATAAGAAAAATGGACTAGATCACTAAGAATTTCTGATGTGACAGGATCCAATGTACGGCAAGTCACAGAGCATACATTTACCAGAGATCTAGATAAGCAGGGGGGTTGAGAAGGGAGTAGATGTCATGATAAATGCTTGTAGGATGATAGATCTTTGGCTTGATTCTTGAATAGGCTAGGACATATATTGGACCATGACTACTTTGGGTTAGGCCTATGGGTTAGATGGGTTGAGAGGAGGACTAGAGGGGTGGTTGGAAAAATCAGAACTTTGAGGGCTTGGGAGCTCCTTCCCTTTCCCTCGCTCTCTTCTTCACTCACTCTCTTTCTCTCTCACTCTCTCCCTCTCTTGGATTTGGTGTGTGTTGAAATGAGAAGAGGAGAGGGCTATTTATAGCATTCTCCAATGGTTAAGTGGTAAATAGGTAGTAGGTAAGGGTTAAAAAGGTGAGATGGAGGCTTGTAATTGGTTATGGAGAGGGGAGCGCCACGTGGCGTGCTCTCATTGGCTCTTAAGGTCGGTAAAATGCTAAATAGTAAAGATGGGAGGGGTAAATCTGAGGAAAAGTTGACTTTTGGATGCTGGGACAGCTGTCCAGAGCGGGCCGCGAGCGGCGGCAATCGAAGTACAACAAGCGGTAGTCTCAGGCTAGGCCCGAATGTGTGGGCTTCGTGTGATCGCGCTGATTCATCTGATGGTCAACTTTTCAGATTTTGGGGCTTAGATAGGTAGGTTTGAAGGGTTCTGGCCGTGGTATGGGGTATAGGCGAGGTGGTGCGCGTGTTGAGCGGTTTGGATTGCGGTTTCGTGTTGCGGATTGGGAGTTTGGGGACTTGGGACCAGGGTTTTAGGTTTTAAACTGGGGTTAGGGGCCGGTTTAGGACATGATCATGGTTCCCGAATTGTCTTAGCCTTCCCAAGATGTTAGCCTGGGTGGGGTGTCTACAGATGCCCCTCTTTGACCGAGGTTGTAGGCAACCGAAGGTCAAAGTAAGTGGACACCCCACCCTTCTGGTCAGAAAGGATAGTGATTCGAATCTGTTGTCTGCCATTGCATCGTTATCAGTTGACTGTTTAGAAAAAGATGACTTGCACATATCACGAGGGTTGAGGAAAATGTTGTGATTGTCTCCTGCACATTCGTCGTGGCTTTACGGATCACCGATCACAACTCTTTCACATCGGATTGTTAACAACATTGGAGGGTAAGTCTAAAAGTAGGGCCTCTGCATGTTGGTACGGCTTTATGAGGATTCCCGTACTGTTAGGTCTGTTGTTCTTTTGCTATGTAATCACCATAGGAGTATTCGGTCTGTTTGATCGTCAAAGTGGTTAGCTGCCCTGCGCGTTGGTGCGGCCTTACGGGGAACTCACTACGCCAACTTGGATTCAATCAAAGTTTCCGAACATCCCGGACTAGGTATATGCAGGTAATCCTTTGCCATGCAGTCTGCTGATTCTTAATACTTTGGTTACAATGGATTGTTGTCACTTTGAGTTTGATGATTCTTTCCAGAGATAGATCCAATCATTTTACTAGCATTTGTACGACTGCCTAGATATAGAAAATCAGGCCAATCGTACATGTATCATGCACGGATTCGATCATCCTCTAGGGAAACCGGAAGAGATTGAATCTTATTTAGCTGTTCACATTGACCGCAACTAGAGAATATGGAAGATTCCTCATTGTACTGCGCGCTGTGTGCGTTTTTTTTTTTATTTTTTTTGAAAACTATCCTCTTTAGAGCTAGACTCCTTCAGGATTTTATTTGAAAAATATTTTTAGATTTTTTGAAAAATATCCGTTCAATCTCGCGGGTGGGCGTCGTCGTCCGGTTTATAGAAAGATCGGATGGCTTCCTCTAATAAGTTAATGGTTGAAAATATTTTTTGGATTTTGGTTTTTGAAAGATCCGTATGGTGGCGACCGTCCGGTTTTTTATTTGAAGCAAAGTCATATGGCCTCCACTAATACATTAATGGGGCTTTTGGAATTTTTTTTTAGTTTTTTACAATGTTGAAACTTTTTGAAAGATTCGTCTGACCTCACGGATGGTCGAGATCGTCCGTTTTTATTACAGCAAAGCTAGATGGCCTCCACTAATAAAATTAATGGAGCTAATTTATTTTATTTTATTTTATTTTTGTAGGGAAAGTCAGATGGCCTCCACTAATAAAATTAATGGGGCTAATGATTTTTTGGAAAGAAGGTGATGCTCTTGTGGAGCTGGACTCCCTGGGGATGCTTTTTGGAAAACTTCTTCTTTTTTTTTTTGAAATTTTTTGAAAACTATCCATTTTGGAGCTAGACTCATTGGGGATTTTATTTGAAAGAATTTTCAAAGTTTTTTTTTCTTTTTTTTTTTTTGAAAAGAGCCTGGACTTTTTGAAATGGGCCTGGACTTTTGAAATGGGCTTGGACTTTTAAAATGGGCTTGGGATGGACTTGAGCCTTGAGATGAGCTTTATGACATGGGCTTGGAAGATGAGCTCGGGCCTCGGAATGGGCTTGGGCTTTGAGATGGGTTCTTTGAAGTGGGCCTTGGAAATGGGTCTTTTTGAAAATGGGCTTTGGAAGATGGGCCTGGGCCTCAAAAAGTGCTTGGGCCTTGAGATGGGCTGTTTGAAGTGGGCCTGCGAAATGGGTCTTTTTGGAAATGAGCCTTGGAAGATGGGCCCGAGCTGTTGCCTGCTTGGACCATCTTTTGATCATTTACGCGATCCCATGGAGGTACGTTCTGTAGTCCCAGCCTTCTGAAGTGGGCCCTGCTTGAATTTCGCCCGAAAGTGGGCCCGAGCGGTAGTCGGACTACCACCCGTTGACTTTTGCCTTCTGGTTCTGCTCTATCAGTGCTGCATCGATGCAAGAATGTCAGTTCTGACAGCGGTAGTTGGATTACAGCAGGCGGTAATCGGAGTACCGTCTCCGTTCGTCTTTTCTTCCAGCGAACTCCATCTTCTCTGTTCATTCCTTTTGTTTCTCCTTTGTTATTCTCGTCCTGCCCTGGCCGTCGGATTGTTTTCTTTATCCCATTCTTCTTCTTTTTATCCTTTTCCTGTTGTTCCTTTCTTCTTTTATTATTATTATTTTTTTATAGTTATTATGGCTGATCCTGATGAAGGGATTGGTGGGTTTATGAGTGAGGTTGGTGGGTCCATAAATGATGGAGGGGATCCGTTTATGGATGGGTCGATGGAGGTAGGTGGAGGAGGGATGTCTCCCTTTGAAGAGATAAATGTTATTTATGGCTTGGATTCTTCTTCCTTCAATGGGGAACATGGGATTGAGTTAGATGGATTGGATGGATTTGATGACTCTATTCCGGGTGGGCCACCGGATTTTGTGGATGTTAACATGGTGATGGATGGTTTGAATGGTGAGGATGGTGTGATGATGGCGGCCGATGGCTTGATTGGAGGAGGGATGGCTATGGATGGTGTGGATGGCAGTATGGTGTTGATGGACAATGTGGATGTGATGGATCAGGCTTGGATAGGTGGCGGCCCCCATCTTAGCAGTTTGGATGGCTTGGATCTTTGGCTGCTACAACTCTAGATCTTAAGTCTTGGGCTCCTCCCCTTGCGACGGTACCATATCAATGATGGGTGGCAAGCAGTCACTTTATCGTCAGGTCCTTGGTTGGCATTTGGAGGATGAGATTGCTGATCAAGACATGGTGGGCGATGCTGCTTCCTCCTCCTCATGCATTGATGATTCGTTCGAGGCCTTTGAGGAGCACCTTTTCATTGATCCATCCTTTTTGCTCACCACACATGGTCACCTGATCTCCGAGATCGCTGTCCTTTATCATAATTGTGAGGATATGGCTCGTCGCCTAGGAGTGGGACGGCGGTATGATGATAGCATGTTCACGACACACCGTCTGGAGAGGGATGTGGTCTTCTACCTGCGCATGGAGGCAGAGAGGCTCAGGTAGAGATTATCGCTATATGAGAGGTTGGGGCTTACCTGTAGTTCCCGATGTTGATCATCTGCTTGTCCCGTATGCATGAGAAAATTTCATTGTGTTTTTGTTTTTATGAAGAAAGAAAACAAAGTACTTGTAAAAAGATTTTCACAGAAAATGAAATTTTGTTTGTGCCAAATTTGCCAGTGTTTGCTTGTGTTGGGATTTATGCTTTGGATGATTGGGATCAGAATTTTGGGCGCAGTCCACGTTGTGCGCAGTATTTTGGATTGTGTTCCAGGGTCTTGGTTCCCTGAGAGGGTGTCCGAGATCGCATTCCCTGGATTTGAAAAGAGTTTGATAGAGTACTGATCTGAAATTGCCTTTCCTTGTACCTTGTTGCGGTGTTTTGTTGCATCAGCGTCTTCTGTCCTGCACTTCTTTTTTTTGAAAGGGCCTAGCCTAGCTATATGTCCTAGAGGGGGGGTGAATAGGACTATGCCAAATAAATGTTATAATAGCGGAATTAAAAAATAATATGATAGCCAAAAAAAATCACAATGCCGGAAAGTAAAACAACCTCAAAAATCTGATCTTGAGGGATTGATACAAATGTTATTCTAAGGACAACCTTTCACCAAAAACTAGAGAGTACGGTAGGACAACCTTATTTCTAGAAAGATCTTTGTATCAAATCTCAAACCAAAGAGGAATACAGAATTAAGCACAAATTGAAATAAAGTGTAATCACAAATGTATTGTTCTAGGGACAGCCATACACCATAAAAATGGCAGGGCAACCTTGCTGGAACAACTTTAAAGGAAATTTAAATTCAAGTAGATAAAGGAATAGCAGAAAGTAAATTCTAAATTATTACAAAATTCCCACAATGCTTGAATTAAACGATTACAACATTTATCACCACACATACATCCCACAAATGAATATTAAAGATTAGAAATGTAAATCATTCAACCACAACACAAGGGATTATAGTGGTTGCCTGTGTGTTCACCAACTGTTAAACAACAGCCACACAGAATGCTACTCCACTCCTAATATCCTCACACAGGGGATATTAGCGTTCACTCACAAAATAGGTTTTCACAGGTTCACCCAAAACCTTTACAATTGTGTCTTTGTCTGTGGGCTTACACAATAAAAAAACCCCACTTCTGAGTTTTCCTGGCTCTCCTCAGATAACCAATACAACAAGATTTTTCTGGCAAATCTTGAAAGAAACCAAAACAGAAAGAATTTTACAATTAAACGTAAAATACCTGATTAACTCCTTCGTTGTAGCAACCCGGTAGAACCAAATCAGAGTAAATGATTGAATGTTCAAGTTCAATGTCCAGTACTCAATTACAGTGGTTCTAATTCTAATAGATTTTAAATTAGAACAAATAGGGCTTGTCTTAATTGATTTTGATTCCAAAGAAAGGGAATAAAAATTCCTCTTATCAAATTAGATTGAAATAGTAGAAACAAAATCAATTAAATAAAGCTAAAGAAAGAGAGTATAAAATAAGCACACTTAGCTTAGATGGAGCACAAAATTACTTCTCAGAAGTTTGACAAAGATTGGCTTGAATGGATTAATTGATTGATTTTTTTTCTGACTTTCGTGCTCTATTTATAGGTGAGCAGATCGCATCTTCGACTGGTCTAAGGAGCTCTTCGACTAGTCGAAGAAATAACAAATTTGAAAAAAATCGGGCGCGATAAGCTTTGACCGTTCTACGACTGGTCGAAGGCCTCCTTCGACTGGTCGTAGGTCACCTTCGACTGGTCGAAGGTCTCCTTCGACTGGTCGAAGACCTTGTAAATTATCGCTGGACTTTGAATCGAAGATTTACGACTGGTCGAAGAAGCAGTCGACACTGTTCCTTCGACTGGTCGAAGACCTCCTTCGACTGGTCGAAGCCTAACAGAATTTATCCAAATTTTGTAACAAACTTACGACTGATCGTGGAATTTCTTGGACTGGTCGAAGCAAAGCTAGGACTAGTCGAAGAAAGCCTAGGACAAGTCCCCGAACTGCCCAAACACAAGTGTCATATACATATGACTTATGTATCCAAAATGACCTACTTCTAAGGTCAACCTATGGTCATTCAAACCCCAATCAAGAAGTAAGGACATTGAAAACATTAGGAACAAGTGACCTAGAAGTTTAAGCCTTGAAGTCTTGATGTAGCTCAACCTCGAAAGTGACTTGAGTTCTATACGAACTACTTTGTACTCTTCTTGAAGTCTTGTATTCTTGAGTCTTGTCTTGAGAGCAATACTTGAAGTCAAGGTTGATCTTTGTACTTGTAATCTTTGCTTGTTGTGAGCTTTGCTTGTTTATGAATGTTGATCTTTAGAAAGAGCTTCACTAATGCAAGTTATATAACAGTGTTTTTGTCACCACTAATTTGACAACATACAGGGATATAAACTATAGCACTTACAATCTCCCCCTTTGTCAAATTAGTGACAAAACACATAACAAGATATAACCAAGATAAAAGTAGAATCACCGGATAGAGTTAGAGAGAAAACATAAACCAGTTGACATCAACTCTGGCTTACCTGCAAATTAAATCCATATCTAACATTAAACCATTCTTAAACCATTCCAAACATACTCCCCCTAAGTAACATAACCATTCTCCCCTTTTTGTCACAATATGACAAATAAAATAACAATATAAAGGGATATATGAGAGGAAATAAGATGAGATATGAGATAATAACATAGAAAAAAAAAACAAATATCTAGCAGAAAAGAAAAATAGTATCCAATTCCAAATCGGATGACTCAAAGCTAAGATTTAAAGTTATTACAAACCAAAAAATCCCATATAGACTAGTCAGAATTAGAACTAGAAGATGGAGCAGGAATAGAGGGATCAAGTTGGTGCATGCCTTTGTTTAATCGCCGAAGATATTTCTGCATGTACTTGAATTGAGAATCATGAGCAACAGACATGTTTTTTATCTTTTCATTCAAATTTTCAACTTTACCCTCCAATGCACTCAGACGTGCATCAAAATCAGATGGTACAAAATCTGGATCATTTGTTGAATTAGAATCCAGTTCCTCAAAGATATCATCCATATTAATGTCATCCCCCGCTTCTTCATGACCAGCACCACCACCATTACCACCTTGTTCAGGAAGTAATTCCAGCTTCATCTTATTGAGATTAGAGTTGTTGAAAATCAGATGATGGATAGGTGCCTCATTAACTGGCATATCGACCAACATATGTGTAGCTAATACAGTCATTAAATAACCAAAAGAGATGTCACTATGACCAGGATGGAGTCTAAACTGAAGAAGGAAATGACAGATTAAGGATGGCAGACAAATCTGAGTACCACTGGAAATAGCATGAATAATACGTACCATAAATGAGGTCAAGTCAGTTTTATTACCTGACCGAGGATACAGATTAGACACAAAGATTCTGTGGAGTACTCTGTATTTGGGTAACAAATACCTTGCGGGAAGCGCATTCCCTTTTTGTGTCCATTGAACATCCATGTTGCACAAGTCTCTAGTGAGCATGCGTTTTTCAGACATTGAGGGTTTATCAGTTAAGTTATGGATAGGAATACCCTCATCATTCACGGGAATATCCATAAGGGCTGAAATTAAATGACGATCAATTTCAAATGGCCCTTCACTAGTAGATATTTTAAAAGTTAAATTATCCAGTGAGAAGTCACTAATACATGTAAACATGGATTGAGCAATGGACCGGTATGCAGGCCCACCCCAATGCAATAAGTTAACCCAACCTACAGCTTCAAGCAAAGGAAGGATATCAAAAGGTGCAATATGGTTAATATCAACAGGATGTTCAACAATAACATTACGAGCTCTAAGGTCTATAACATAAGAAGAATCATTAGTAGGCTCAAGAAGATGACGTTTGGTCAATCTGGAGGAAGAAGAAGGACCACGGGAAGTAGATTTTCTACCTCTAGAAGCCATATGCAGCAATAATAATAAGGAAATAAGAAAATGCAAAGGATTGAGAAATGGGTTTACTCAAAACAGATTTTTCAAAATCAAATCCCCAAATCTCAATGAAATCCTAAATAGAAAGCTTCAAGTTAGAAAGAGAGCAATCTAGACACTGATTTGCAAGAAAAACGTAAATGGAACACTAACCTTGAAGAACAAGAATGGTGGGTTCGACAAGTCGAAGCTCGGCTCCTTAGAAAAAAAAATAAATGAGGAAGAAAGAAAAAATCCCCAAATTTAAGTGATTTTCGAGATCTACAACTAGTCGTAGGTATCTACGACCGGTCATAGGTCAACTGGTCGAATATACTCACGACAGGTCGAAGGAAGTCCAGAAAAACATATTTCCTGCAATTTTTAAAGAAAATGGAATTAAACCTAGCAAATATATACACTATGATACATGTAGGCATAAATAATCATTTTGAAATACACATGCCAAGATCAAATTTCATCTTATTAAACCTAATTTTATCAAGAGGTTTTGTGAAAATATCAGCTGATCTTCAGTAAGAATATATTAGATATAACTTTTTCTTTTACCAATTCCCTAATATAATGAAATCTAATGTCAATGTGCTTAGTACGAGAATGCTGAATAGGATTTTTTGAAATATTTATTGCACTGGAATTATTACAATGCAATAACATAGAATCCTGCTTATTTCCATAATCACTTAGCATTCGTTGCATCCAAACAAGCTGTGTACATGCATTACCAGCTGCGATATACTCAGCTTCAGCTGTTGAAAGTGATATAGAATTTTGTTTCTTACTAAACCAAGAAACTAAACAATTTCCAATGTAAAAGCAACCACCACTGGATGATTTTCTATCATCTAGATTACCAGCCCAATCAACATCTGAGTACCCAACAAGTTGGACACTAGTCTCATGAGGATACCAGAGACCAAGATTTATAGTACTTGCAACATATCTAATAATCCGCTTAACAGCAATCAAGTGAGATTCTTTTGGATCAGATTGAAATCTTGCGCAAATACCAACACTTAAAGAAATATCAGGTCTACTAGCAGTTAAATATAACAAACTACCAATCATACTCCGATAAAGTTTTGAATCAATATTTTTACCATTATAGTCTTTTGAGAGTTTCAGGGTAGTACTCATAGGAGTATCGAAATTCTTGTCATTCTCAAATCCAAATCTCTTGATTAGATTCAAGGCATACTTAGATTGAGAGATGAATATTCCTTCAGGTTGCTGCTTAACTTGCAAACCAAGAAAATAAGTTAATTCCCCAACCATGCTCATTTCAAACTGTGATTTCATCAAGTCTGCAAACTCAGTAGTCAAGTTAGTACAAGTTGATCCATAGATGATATCATCAACATAAATCTGTACTATTAAGATATGATCATTATGTTTTTTAACAAATAGAGTTTTATCAACAGATCCCATTTGAAAATTGTGACTTAAAAGAAATTTTGTTAGTTTCTCATACCATGCCCTAGGTGCTTGTTTTAATCCATAAAGTGCCTTTTTAAGCCGATACACATGATCAGTATTTTTGGGATCTTCAAAACCCATTGGTTGTTCAACATATACTTCTTCATGTAAAACGCCATTTAGAAAAGCACTTTTCACATCCATTTGATATATTTTTATCTTTCTAAAACATGCAATGGATATAAATAGCCTGATAGATTCAAGACGTGCTACTGGTGCAAAAGTTTCATCAAAATCAATTCCTTCTATTTGAGTATAACCTTGTACCACTAGTCTAGCCTTGTTTCTAATTATATTTCCACTTTCGTCCGACTTATTTTTGAAAATCCATTTTGTTCCAATGATGTGTTTGTCTTTAGGTCTTGGTACGAGATACCAAACATCATTTCTTACAAATTGATTAAGTTCTTCTTGCATTGCAACAATCCAGTTCTCATCAGCAAGAGCTTCTTTTACATTGGATGGTTCTATTTGGGATGTAAAACATACATAATTACATAAATCCTCAAGTTGTCTACGGGTGCGAACACCAGTGAGAGGGTTTCCAAGAATTTGAGTGGTTGGATGATCTTTAACAGTCCTCAATTCAGATTCAGTCTGATTTGATGAAGTATCGGGTTTATCAATGATTAGAACTTCATCATTATCTGAATTCGAGATTGGCTTATTTAAGTGATCATCAATGACAACATTGATGGATTCTTGAATCACACCAGTCCTTTTGTTCAGAACCCTATAAGCACGACTGTTTAAGGAATATCCTAGAAAAATCCCTTCATCACTCTTTGTATCGAATTTTCCCAAATTTTCACGATCACGTAAAATATAGCATTTGCTGCCAAAAACTCGAAAGTATTTGACAGTAGGCTTTTTGTTGAACCATAATTCGTAAGCCGTTTTATTATTATCTTTGCTAGTATAAACTCGGTTAATAATATAGCAAGCTGTATTTACAGCTTCAGCCCAAAGATTTTTAGAGAGCTTCATGCTATTCAACATGACATTAGCCATTTCTTGAAGCACCTTATTCTTTCTTTCCACAATTCCATTTTGTTGTGGAGTTTTGGGAGCTGAGAATTCATGTAATATTCCTTGGTCGGTACAGAACTTCTCAAAATTGCTATTCTCAAATTCAGATCCATGATCACTACGAATCTTACTGATTTGAGAAGATTTTTCAGTTTGAATCCTTTTGAGAACTTTTCTTACTTCTTCAAGGGTTTCAGATTTATCCCTTAAGAAGACTACCCAAGTGTATCTGGTAAAGTCATCAACTATTACCAGAATATACTTTTTACCACCACGACTTTCCGTTCTAGTAGGTCCAATTAGATCCATGTGAAGAAGTTCGAGTGGTTTTGATGTGGTATTTGAATTCACCTTTTTGTGTGAGTTCCTTGTTTGTTTGCCTATCTGGCATTCACCACATATTTTATCTAATTTCTGAAGTTTGGGTAAACCTCTTATAAGTTCTTGATTGCTCAATCTATATAAATTTCGATAATGAACATGTCCAAGATGCTTGTGCCATAAATCAGTCTCGTCTGTATGAACCATGTAACATGTTTGATTAGATGAGCTGGATTCGCTGATAATATAGCAATTTTCAGACGTCTACGTCCAGTTAATATTACAGAACCCTTATTATTTAGTATCTCACAGCTTTGATTAGATAACCGAACACTATTGTTATTATCACATATCTGGGATATGCTGAGTAAGTTATGTTTTAGGCCTTCAACATATAAAACATTTTTAAATACAGGAAGATTAAAAAGTTGAACCGTACCTTGGCCTATAATCTTGCAGTTGCTACCATCACCAAATGTGACTGAACCATTAGTCATCCACTGTCTAGGTAACACTTTGAATGACTTGTTGCTTTGAAAGCAATGTGAGCAACCAAGCAGTGACTTTTGAAACCCATTTCATAGCTGTTTTGGGTTTAGGAACATAATTGGTCTTCTTTTGATTATAGTTATAAGAATAACCTATAGAGTTAGATTTTAGGAGCTCCTTGAGTAAATCTACTATCTTTTCAGCTAGTGGATTTCGTTTCTGATTAAAGTTGACATGACTGCTTCCAGATTTTTGAAGAGTTTTTGGATTTTTAGAAAAACCTTGATAAGTATTTTTCCCTTTGAGTTTGAGGACTCTCCTTTCACAAACATAGGAGGAGTATACTTTTGTTTAGGAGATAAATTTTTATCATAGCCCAGCCCGGATAGATCGCCACATTTTCTTGATCCGGATAAGAGTTTTTCTAACTTTGGATCACCTTGGGCATATTTCCATGTGTCCTTTTGACTCAGAAGAGAAGAACTTCCTTTTTGAGATTTTCAATCTCAGATTTCAAATCAACAATTAAAGAATTTTTGAATTCCAAATCGCATTTTGTTTTTTCAAAACAATCTGAAATTTGTGATTTTTCTAAGACAAGTGATTCAAAACATTCTTTGAGTTTAGAAAACTTTTCTTTTTGAAGTTTAAGTTTGACAGCAATTTTACAACTTTCTTTGTATAGGGCATTGTAAGCATCTTGAAGATCATCTTCATTTTCATATTCACTACTCAGATTTTCTTCACTTGTTGAGTCATTATCTGAAAATGTGAATTTGGCTAGAGTCATAAGTGCTTTAACTTCATTCCCTAACTCAGTTTCAGAATCTTCTGATTCAGAAGAAGTTTCAGAATCAGATGATTCATCCCACGTAGCCAACATACTCTTCTTCTTGGGTTTGTCCTTTTTGGGACATCTATTTGCCAAATGCCCATATTTTTGACAGTTGTAACATTGACTATCTTTCAAAGATTTTTGAGATTTGGGTCTAAACTTTTTTTTATCGTTTGATTTTTGGAAATCAACCATTTTCTTGCTTTTAAAAATCGTGTAGAATTTTTTAGCCAAAAGAGCCATATCATCTTCTGAATATGAATTACATTTAAAGGATTTTAGAGCAATCGATTTACCTTTAGGAGCTTTAAAGTTTAACTCGTAGGTTTGTAAAGAACAACCTAATTCCTCTACCCTCATATTATCCGTATCACGAAGTTCCTGGATAGCGGTTACTTTAGAATTGAACCGTTCAGGAAGTGAGTGTAATATCTTTGCACACACTTTACTTTCTGGGATTTTATCGCCAAGACCCCACATTGAGTTTACAATGTCATTTAGTCTAGTGTAAAAGTCCATAAACATTTCATTTTCCTCCATATGAATTTCTTCAAATTTGGTTGTAAGGAGTTGGACTTTAGACTTTTTGACAATTGATGTACCCTCGTGTGTCATTTCTATATATCCCAGGCTTGTTTGCAGTATCACAGGATATGATTCTTTTGAACTCATCCGGTGATAGTGCGCAAGTGATTGCATTTAGTGCTTTAGCATTGGCACTATACTCACTTTTCTGAAGAGTGGTCCATAAATAATAAGGTGTACAGACATAGTTTTTGAACCGTCAATTCAGTTACTTCAATGGTAGGAGGTTTCCATTCAGTTACTGTGGCTCGCCACACACTCTCATCCATTGATTTTAGGAAGATTCTCATTCTGGCTTTCCAATAGGCATAGTTGGAGCCATCAAATGGTGGAGGCCTCGTGACTGAAAGGCTATCAAAATTTGACATCTTTTTAAATAGCTTAGATCGTTAGCTCAGGAAATAAATCCAAATAAATAGCAATAAGAACGAGCTATTAGGCTTTGATACCACCTGAAAGGGCCTAGCTATATGTCCTAGAGGGGGGGTGAATAGGACTATGCCAAATAAATGTTATAACAGCGGAATTAAAAAATAATATGATAGCCAAAATAAATCACAATGCCGGAAAGTAAAACAACCTCAAAAATCTGATCTTGAGGGATTGATACAAATGTTATTCTAAGGACAACCTTTCACCAAAAACCAGAGTTTATGGTAGGACAACCTTATTTCTAGAAAGATCTTTGTATCAAATCTCAAACCAAAGAGGAATACAGAATTAAGCACAAATTGAAATAAAGTGTAATCACAAATGTATTGTTCTAGGGACAACCATACACCATAAAAATGGCAGGCAACCTTGCTGGAACAACTTTAAAGGAAATTTAAATTCAAGTAGATAAAGGAATAGCAGAAAGTAAATTCTAAATTATTACAAAATTCCCACAATGCTTGAATTAAACGATTACAACATTTATCACCACACATACATCCCACAAATGAATATTAAAGATTAGAAATGTAAATCATTCAACCACAACACAAGGGATTATAGTGGTTCGCCTGTGTGTTCACCAACTGTTAAACAACAGCCACACAGAATGCTACTCCACTCCTAATATCCTCACACAGGGGATATTAGCGTTCACTCACAAAATAGGTTTTCACAGGTTCACCCAAAACCTTTACAATTGTGTCTTTGTCTGTGGGCTTACACAATAAAAAAAACCCCACTTCTGAGTTTTCCTGGCTCTCCTCAGATAACCAATACAACAAGATTTTTCTGGCAAATCTTGAAAGAAACCAAAACAGAAAGAATTTTACAATTAAACGTAAAATACCTGATTAACTCCTTCGTTGTAGCAGCCCGGTAGAACCAAATTAGAGTAAATGATTGAATGTTCAAGTTCAATGTCCACTACTCAGTTACAATGGTTCTAGTTCTAATAGATTTTAAATTAGACTAAATAGGGCTTGTCTTAATTGATTTTGATTCCAAAGAAAGGGAATAACAATTCTTCTTATCAAATTAGATTGGAATAGCATAAACCGAATCAATTAAATAAAGCTAAAGAAAGAGAGTATAAAATAAGCACACTTAGCTTAGAAGGAGCACAAAATTACTTCTCAGAAGTTTGACAAAGATTGGCTTGAATGGATTAATTGATTGATTTTTTTTCTGAGTTTCGTGCTCTATTTTTAGGTGAACAGATCGCATCTTCGACTGGTCTAAGGAGCTCTTCGACTAGTCGAAGAAATAACAGATTTGAAAAAAATCGGGCGCGATAAGCTTTGACCGTTCTACGACTGGTCAAAGGCCTCCTTCGGCTGGTCGTAGGTCACCTTCGACTGATCGAAGGTCTTCTTCGACTGGTCGAAGACCTTGTAAATTATCGCTGGACTTTGAATCGAAGATTTACGATTGGTCGAAGAAGCAGTCGACACTGTTCCTTCGACTGCTCGAAGCCTAACAGAATTTATCCGAATTTTGTAACAAACTTACGACTGATCGTGGAATTTCTTGGATTGGACGAAGCAAAGCTAGGACTAGTCGAAGAAAGCCTAGGACAAGTCCCCGAACTGCCCAAACACAAGTGTCATATACATATGACTTATGTATCCAAAATGGCCTACTTCTAAGGTCAACCTATGGTCATTCAAACCCCAATCAAGAAGTAAGGACATTGAAAACATTAGGAACAAGTGACCTAGAAGTTTAAGCCTTGAAGTCTTGATGTAGCTCAACCTCGAAAGTGACTTGAGTTCTATACGATCTACTTTGTACTCTTCTTGAAGTCTTGTATTCTTGAGTCTTGTCTTGAGAGCAATACTTGAAGTCAAGGTTGATCTTTGTACTTGTAATCTTTGCTTGCTGTGAGCTTTGCTTATTTATGAATGTTGATCTTTAAAAAGAGCTTCACTAATGGAAGTTATATAACAGTGTTTTTGTCACCACTAATTTGACAACATACAGGGATATAAACTATAGCACTTACATTTTTCTTGCCATTTTTACTCGTAATGCCCTTTCGGGTTTTTAGTACGTCCGGCCCCTCCCGTCATTTTTGCCCGTAGCGTCCTTTCGGATTTTCACTACGTCCTGAGTTTTTGATCTTGCATGCCCCTTGACAGTTGTATTGTTTTTACCCTTGACGCCTTTCCAGGTTTCACCAAGTCCGTCGCATGCCCGTTGTTTTTACTCGAGCCAACCCTTTCGGATTTTCAACTCGCCCATTTGCTTAGGCATGGTCTCTCTCTTTTTCCTTTTTCCTTTTTTGTATTTATTTATTTATTTATTTTTTTGAAGTGGTGGAATGATGGAGAAACTTCCTTCATTGCCGGCCAGTTGGTCACCTTCCTGTCCTTGTATTTGAGTACAATTGTAAGCTACTTTTTAGTTGGCTTATGTGGGGGTATGGGAGGGACTTCCGTTTGAGTTTTCTTTTTGAGATTTCCTGTCTTTTTCTCCTTTTTCTTTTTCTTTTCTTTTATTTCTTTCTTCTTCTTTTCTTTTCTTCTTTCTTTTTTTTTTTTTTTTTTTTTTTTTTTTGTGGTGGTGTTTCTAATGGGAGAGATGACAGATATACATTATTTCTTTTGATGGGGAAGTGAGGGACGCAGCCTTGCGATTGTGATCATTGACAAGGTCAGGTAGGGCTACCCGTGATAGATTTTTACGTTGTCAGCGTTGATGGGCTCTGGAAGATCTTCCCCTTTCAGATTAGTGAGCCGAAGGGCGCCTTCTGGGAGTACTTCACGGATGATCAGCAGTCCGTCCCACGAGGGTTTGAACTTTCCTCTGGGATCTGGTAAATGTGGTGGCAAGATACGCTTCATGACCATGTCACCGACTTTGAAGCTTCTCTTTAGGACCCTCTTGTTGTAGGCCCGAGCGATCCTCCGTTGGTAACATTGGGAGTGACTTAGCGCTCGCATGCGCTTTTCATCTGCCAGATGCAGTTGATCATACCTTGCTTGTTGCCACTCGCCTTCCTCGACTTCGTTTTCCAGCAATATCCACAGTGATGGGATTTCGATTTCGACTGGCAGCACTGCTTCCATTCCGTATACTAGTTCGTATGAAGTTGTGCTTGTAGCAGACCGTACAGACGTTCGATAGGCCCAGAGTGCGCAGGGAAGCATTTATGACCAATCACGGTATGTCTGAACCATCTTCTCTAGTATGCGAATGATGGTCTTGTTTGCAGCTTCGACCCCACCGTTCATTTGGGGACGGTAAGGGCTTGACCGATGACGTTGAATTTTAAATTTGTCGAGGAAATCGCCCATCCTTTTATTGACGAACGAAATTCTGTTGTCAGTAATGATGGCCTGAGGGACCCCGTATCGGCTGATGATGTTGTTCTTCATAAAGTTGACCACATGCGAACTGCGATGGTGGTGTAGGATGCTGCCTCTATCCATTTGGTGAAGTAGTCTACTGCCACCAGGATGTATTCATGCCCGTTTGAAGCTTTGGGGTGACCTTACCGATGATGTTCAATCCCCATACAGAGAAGGGCCATGGTGTCGTCAGGTTGTAGAGTTCAGAAGCAGGCGCATGAATCTGGTTTGCGTATTCTTGACACTTGAAGCATTTCCTGACATGTTTGCAGCAATCTGTCTCCATTGTAAGCCAGTAGTAGCTGAGTCGTAGGATTTTCTTCACCATCATGTGTCCATTCATATGTGGGCCGCATAGTCCTTCGTGGATTTTGGACATGATCTTGCCGCTTCTGCTTCATCCACGTAGCGTAGAAGGACTTGGTTGGAGGATCGCTTGTAGAGAATGCTCCCAGTGATCACGAACTGCGTCGCTAGTCGTTGGATGGTGCGTCGATCGACTGGTGTTGCTCCTTCCTGGTACTTCTGATGTTCGAGGTATTTCTTGATGTCTGTGTACCATGGCCGATCATTTAAGGGTGGCTCAGCTTCGTCGATCTGTAGGCAAAATGCGGGCTCTTCTTGGAGCTCGACAGTGAGTTCCCACTCAGCAACTCCTTTTGGGATATCCAGCATTGAGGCGAGGGTAGTCAGAGCGTCTGCGAATTGGTTCTTAATTCGGGGCATGTAAGAATGTGATCTCTTCAAATTATTCGATTAGATTTTCCAGATATACATGATAAGGGATCAGCTTCTCATCCTTGGTCTTCCAATCACCATTTATCTGATTGATGATGAGTTGCGAATCTCCAAAAAGTCGCAACTTCTTCACGTTGAGGATTATGGCTTCTCTTAGTCCGGCGATACATGCTTTATATTCAGCTACGTTGTTTGTAAATTGGAATGTCTGTCGCCTGGATATGGGAATTGAGACGTCATCAGGGGAGTAGAGTATAGCACCTACTTCACTCCCTTTTAAGTTTGCCTCTCCGTCGAAGAAGAGTGTCCACTCTCCTACCTTTGTTTATTCTTCATCCTCAATTAGGCGAATGTCCTCGTCAGGGAAGAAGGTCTTCAGCGGTTGATAGTCAGGCAGGGAGTGGGTTGTTAAGTGGTCCGCCAGTGCTTGCCCCTTGATTGCCTTCTGAGTGACATAGGTGATGTTGAACTCAAAAAGCAATAATTGCCATTTTGCGATCCTGCCCGTCAGTGTTGGCTTCTCGAATAAGTATTTCAATGGGTCCATGCAAGTGAGTAGAAGGATCGAGTGAGCGATCATATACTGTCGTAACCGTTGTGTCGCCCAGACTAAGGCGAGGCACGTCTTTTCTAAGCTGGAGTATTTGGCTTCGTAACTCATGAATCGTCTACTCAGATAGTAGATCGCTTGCTCTTTTCTTCCTGTGTCGTCATGTAGGCCAAGAACGCATCCGATTGCTTCTGCTGCGACGGAGATATACAACAGTAATGGCTTACCTAAAGTAGGTGGCACTGGGGGATTCAGCAGGTATTTTTTGATCTTTTTGAAGGTCGCTTGAGAGTCACTATTCCATTCCTTTGGTGAGTTCTTCCAGAATAACTTGAATATAGGTTCACAGATCGGAGTGAGCTGTGCGATGAATCGGCTGATATACTGGAGTCGCCCGAGGAAACCCCAAATTTCTTTTTCAGTCTTGGGCGGTGGCATTTCGATGATTGCCTTAGTCTTGGTCCCATCCACCTGGATGCCATCTTCGCTGACAATGAAGCCTAGTAGCTTGCCTCCGGTTGCACCGAAGACACATTTTTGCGGATTGAGGTGGAGCTTGAACTTTTCTAGCCAGTCGAAAAGCTTCTTGAGAGCTTCGAAGTGTCCTTCGATTGTGCGAGACTTGACGATCATGTCGTCCACGTAGACTTCCATTTCCTTGTTTATGTAACATCCCGGATTTTTGCCAACCTGGGATTAGACGTCCTTAGGAAATGGGTCGATCCTAACACCTTATTAACTTGTCAGAACTCAATCCCAAAGTCTAAAACCACTTTTGAACCCATTTCCTTCACAAACCTCACCTTTTACAACCTTGTTCTTTAAATTTTCTAAGTACTTTCACATTAACACTATCTTAAAGTTTAGGCAATGAAGAACAATACTTAAACTAAACATTGCTACAAAGGCCCTAGTACCACCTCAGACAGAAATTACTCATGACTAAATCCTTTAGAAATTAGGCGAGAATTAACTAGTGCTAAACTAGAGTACCTGTGAAATTAGCACCAATCAATTTTAATACGATTTGCAAGACCCAAAACTTGTAGAATCATTAACGCTAGGGTACCCTAAAATCTAGGATCAATCCCATTACCCGGCTGCTCTCGGGAGCATCTCGAAACTCCGTATCAGATCTGGACCGCACGTCGGAAGCCCGATTAACACGAAGTTAAGGAATTAGGATCGCCTTGCCGAGCTTGACAACCATCTTGGAAATCAAATTCAGATAGTGTCCCAGTGTAATTCGCTTGAGCCCGGAGTAAAAAGTGTGAGAAATGTGAAATTAATTCAAAATCAAAATAGAAATTTATGAAATCTGGCACCTCTCGCTTGCGGATGAGTATTAAGCAACCAGACTATCAGAATCAGACCAAATTACACCCTCGGATCAGGGATATTTTCCCAAACATATCCATGTACTCGGAATCTCCGATCGAGATCCACTGACCGTTGAACTGAAACTGGTCCGCTATTTACGATCTGGAATCCCGACTGAAACGAAAACTTAACTAAACATAGATCTAGTGTTAGTGAGCTTAAGTCCGACCTTTGGCTCAAGGAGGCCCGCCAGAAGTGCTCCGTTGAGATGAAACAGGTCCACTTTGGGTATAACCTAAGTATACCTTGGCCTGGAGTCTATTTTGGTGAGATTTTAGGCTATATAAGGACCTTAAACCCTCTCTCATTTCAGCCATACGAATTTGAGAAAAAACCCTAGGAAAAGAGAGAGAAAAAAGAGAGAAAGTAAGAGAGAAGTGGGGGAATCTCCTTGCCACTTTACCCTACCGCTCCACAAGCTACACCACTCCATTCTAATCGCTTTCCCGGCAATTCCGGCTCCGTTTCTAGGTAAGAAACCCTAATCCTATCCTGTTTTGGGGTTTTGATAGTTGTAGGTTATGAAATAGCTAACCTATTTCGTTCTATAGGTCGCCAAACTGCCGTATAAGAAAGCCTAGCAAATTTATCGAGTTCTTTCCGATTCTACGACAAAAGGTACGGACTTTAGGTGTATAGGTTATGGTTTTCAACACTTTCAATGTCAGATAATGATAGATTCATGATCTGCATGCAATTGCACATGTACAAAGTACTGTCTATTTTCCGTTTCGATTAAAGATGAAGAATATGGAATTTTACATCTTCTAGGTATTTGTAGAAAGTACCGTATACGTATAAATTTTGGAAATGTATTTGCCATGATTATTTACCGTATGAATATATTATATATGGATAAAATACTTATTTGGCGAAAGGGTTCGCCCTAATACATGTTTTTGCTAATATACACTATGTATGTTAAAGGAGTGTATTCCAGGTGTTTGTGAAAATGACTGAACGAGTATAGAATTCTCATTCATGCTCGCCATGACTAATTGTCATGAATATATGATTGTTGTATTGGCGATACCCCTTTGACGAAAGAATTTGCCCTAAATCACGCCACGACCAATATACACTATATATGCTAAAACGTGTGGCCCAAGTGTTTGTGGAAATGACTGAATGAACATGAAACTTGGATTCCTGCTTACCATGACTATCCGTCGTGGGTGCATGCGTGTTATTATTGGGGCAACTGATGAGGGTCAAATATTGCATATAAGACCCCGATCTTTGCCAGATTTTACGTATATGATAATGCTTAATGGAATATTTTAATCGTGTTTTTGTTACAGGATATAAGTAGGAGCGTTGACTGAGAAAGAGCACTACAAGTATGGTTTTAACGCTCCAAAGTCACCAGAGCAAGGAACGGACTTCAGAGGACCAATAGAGATGGATTTACACGCCAGGGATCCGAGGAAATCAAGTCGTTCGCATCAAAAGGGCCAGAAAACCGGCCAAAGTAAAAGATCATAGGGTTCCCACCATCCGATTGGCCCAAAACTTCATACATGGTCTAAGGGACATAAATTAACCGTACATATCAAAGTTCAGCTCTCGGATCACTATGGAAGTGCCCCAACGGTCATATCAGCCCCTTGATTCATTAAGTGGGGCCCACCTGATATCTGGAAGTGCTTCAACTTTGGTGTGAACCCTTTAAACTAGATGCTACAGCAAATGGATGGATTGGATTTTACAAAAATATCACAGTGGACCCCATCCAATCAGCGTGTGCACTTAGCGCACGTGTAGCCGCGTTACACCGAACCAGAACACTCAGTCATAGTCGGTTTGGCCGACGTCTTCCGCAAAAACGGAAGGCTCCTGTTTGGAAACAGCGTTCGTACCATTGTTTTTTGGGTTGCTGTTGTGGACCCCACCTATTGTCCAACGGACAATCCAATCCGTCCATCTTCTGTCTAAGGTCGATGTTACCAAGGTGTAGGTGATCAAATTTTAAAAGAACGCGCTTATGGAAATCTAACCTTTCAAAAGCAGGTTGAACGGTAGAGAAAGATAACGTGTGGGCCCCATCAAAAGAAGGAGAAAATAGTGCATTCCTGACCGAAATCTCACTATCCATCCAATGGACGGAGTGGATTTCCCATTTAAGTGAAGGAATGGGCCCCACCAGCGGTACAGCGAACGAGATCCGCAGCCTTTGTTACAACGTCTGAAACCGACCATGTTTTGGGGCTATGGTGTGGTCTCGACGTTGATTAGATGGAAGATCTGATCCGTCCATCGTGTAGGTCAGCCAAAATCCTTCCAAAGGATGTTGATCTTGTGGAGAGAAAGCAAGGAAAGTGGTGCTGTTAAACGTGACATCTTGGCTGCGAAAAGTTGCACTCCGTGTCCTGCTACGACTCTGCCACTGACTCCAGCCCTCTAGCAGCTATAAAAGAGGAGTTTTGGATGTGGGAAAGGTATCCAGATCCGGAGCAAGGGAGAGAAGAAAGAGAAGAAAGAAAAGAAATAGAAGAGAGAGAAAGAGAGAAGGATGTTTTTGGTTATATTTCATTTAACCTTCTTTTTATTTGAATTCATGGCTTGCTAATCTCTCAGCTAGGGCTGAGATGAAACCCCTAATTTGAATATCCATGGTTATATGTTGAATTTACTTTAATTAGATTGGTTTGTTTCTTTCTCTAGCGTGCTTGATTGAGTTTGAAATCTGTACTTCTCCATCTATGAACTTGACCAAAGTATATATATGGATGTTATTTGGATACTTATTCTAGGTGCTTGTGTCTGATCATGAACAGGTTTCCTATAGAGGAAGAAACAGGGTGCTTTAATGAACTGTACATCCCATGTGCCCGACCAAGGCATGGGATATGTTATTCATGGCATTGCTTAAAGGAATTAGACATTCTGTATGCCCGATTAAGGACACAGATTGTGCTTTATCTATATAAGTGGTATCGATCTAGATTAAGGTGAATCAACAAACAAAACAAGGGTTAGGATAATTAGGGGTGGATTCGAAGGTCCTAGTGCTCTCTCTCTGATTGAATTTTCTTCCCTGCTCTCAATTGTTTTATTTTTCATAGAATTGTGCTTAGTAGTTCATTCCATTATTTGTTGGATTAGTTAAGGAGAATCATAGATTTGAATTGTGACAACCAGTCCTCGTGGGAACGATCTCGTAATACGTACCATATCTACATTTGATTCATATACTTGCGAGTTTAAAAATCATTTAAATCATGTTGGTTTAAATAAAACATCAGCAACTCCCTAGTGAAAGGATTTGGCCTTATACATATGTGATCAACAAACGTCATGTATGTTGATGTATGTAGTTTAAAGTGTTTGTTGAAATGACTAAATAAATATGGATTTGTGATGTGTATTGAATGTAAGAACATGATTGATGTGTATGCAACAACTCCTTACTATAAGGATTTATCCTATTCTATGTTGAAATCAACATACGTCATGTATGTTGGAGTGTTGTAGTTTAAGTGTTTGCAAAAATGCCTGTGTGAGAAATTGTGTGACGAACTAAGTTTAATAGGGTGTTGAGATAGGATTCTCAACTACCTTAGAGATGTATATGATTTCCTCCATGTTGTTTGTTTAGTTTAACTACATACTTGTGAAATATATGTGTTTGTATTTCCTGTTTATATTGTGCTTTATAACATGCTTGAATTACTTTATATATTCTTCTTTACTCTATATGCTTTAGAATAAAGATTGATTGTGTTTGGGGCTATGATTATAGTGCAGGCAATTGGTAACGGGATTGGATTCGTGGCTGTGATTCATTCGCCACCTGAGATGTGTTCAACGAACCCGAGTCGTACTTCGGTTGGCAATAGTGGTTGGCCACACGAAGTGCTTATGCGCTTCATATCATTCAACTTGTTGTGTGCTCAAGCTAGCCGAGCTCGTCAAGTAACCCGATCTGTCTTATGTATGTTCACCATGTTTGGACGCCTCTGCTTGAATCTAGGGTACTAAACTTACCAGTGAAATCCCGTTAACCATGGTACCTCGATCCGCTAAGACTCATGAGCCAGGCATGGTGGTATGGGACACCGTGGTCGAGCTGTCGGCCTACGCTGGGGCCACCTGCCTCCTCGTAGTGACCAGTGAGCAACCAGACTCGTGAGCCGATTATGGTGGTATGAGACACTATATTCGTGCTGTCGGCCTACATTGATAAGGTGATGGGGGAGTGGTGCAACGATTGCGAGCAACAGCCCTGACAGCCCTTTGTAGTGACCTCGAGCATACTCTGAATTTGCGGTGAGGCGACGAGTTTTGCCGCAGTGTATAGAGTATGAACTAGGCCTGTATCAATTTAATGATGAACCGTTAAAAAGGTGATGGGGGAGTGGTGTAATGAATGCGTGTAACAGCCCTTGCAGCTTTGCAACGACCTAGAAACACACCATCGTATGAGATTATTTAGGATTGACGACCCTAGAATGGATCATATTTGGGAATGATACAAGGGAGGTACCTTAGTTCCCAATCCTGCTGTTTGAAAGGACTAATAACTACTCGGTAATCATGCTCATCATCGCACTGCATGTGCCTGGTAGATGTGGAGCACTGAGGGATAAACGCATGTCGCGAACATAAGATGATGTCGCATGAGGTTGGTTTGGCAAGGGCATTCATCATGTCATTCATACTTGCAATAATAAGAGTAGTTAGGAGTGTTTGATTGTACTGCTTTATCATTACTGCTTGACTGAATTGATAACATGTTAACCTATGCTTTACTGTTCCACTGAGTTGATCACTCACTCCCACGTTACGGGACGGTGTTGTACACACTAACCAGATTTGTTGAGTTTCAGGTGATGGCGATGTTTATGAAGCAAAGTCGGACTACTACTATGATGTTGAGGAGGAGTTCTCCTACATGTAGCTCTCTGACAGGTCTATGAAGACCTGGTATTTCATTGACGGGGCTATGTATTTAGGATAGAAGACATTAAACTTCCACAACTTGGTATAATTTGAAATTGTACTCATAATGAATTAACCTGGTAACATTATCACACTCTGGAGACTCACCACAGTTTTTATATTTTATTTATCTATCACAGTCTTCCGCTTGCTAATTCACTTGTCTCTGGAGTATGATATGTTGTTTTGGCTTAATCTCACTAATGTTCACTACACTAATACCGGCAATATTCAATCATCATTCATTTTGTTGCATAAGTGATGCGTTGGAACTCGGGAGTTGAGTTTATGCTCGACCCCCGATTTTCAGGGCATTACAAGATGGTATCAGAGCATGATTTTGATTAAACCGAACCTGAGTTATGTTCCCACGACGTACGCTAACGCTTTGACTTAGGAGGGTTCGAGAAAAATATAGAAACAGTCCCAGGTTTTCCCGATTTCGCCATTTGGCGAAGTTCATCGAAAACGAGCATTTTGATCGAGTTCGTACTCGATCCTGATCGCACGAGTCGATCCCAAATTACTTCTAGACCATCTATTGACGTGTCTAGATGACAATACACCTCATCCCAGCAGTTAAAGATCTGTATTGTTAGCCTAAGATGCGATGGCAGGGATTTTGGAGAATGTTAGCCTGAGATGTATTGTTGGCCTATGGGGTGATTATAATCTTCTGGCTTTCGATCAAGTCTTGGACCGCATGTTTCAAGGCAAAACAGCGGTCCGTTAGGTGGCTAGGAGCCTGGTGATATGCGCAATATGGATTTTCATTGTAACCAGGTGGCAACGGATTAGGTGGAAGTCGAGGCTGGATTGGTGTCAACAACTGCTTTTGCATGAGCATTGTCAGCACTTGACTATATGATTGTGCTAACGGGGTGAACTTCCTTCCCATCATTCCTTGCTTGTATGGACCTTGCGTATTCCCCTAGGCTGTTGTGATTGTTGTTGAGATGTCAGTGCCTGATATCCCTGTTGGGTTTGCTGGGGTTGGTACTGCCTGCTTGGCTGTGGCTGGTACTGTCTGTCTTGTCGTGACTCTGGTTGTGGAGCGTATTGATTGCCCTGAGTGTTAGTGATGATATTGTTAACCTCTGTGGTGCACTGTGTGGGAGTAGTGTCGTTTCCATTCGCGTACCCAACAGGCTTCCCCTCGGCTTTGTTTCTTTTGATTGAGGGGGTCTGGTGTGGCCATGGGGAAATGGTTCTAGCTCTGATCCCAACTTATACCTATTCTCAGGCTCGGAAGAGTTGGGAGAAATTTATGTACGGATACGAGATTAGATATCCTGAAATGCTGGGATTTGCCGAATGTACAATCATGGATATCTGCTCCTCGTCATCGATGGAGTTTCTCATTCGATCTGCCATGGCTCGCCATCGTCCTACGTATGCCGATAAGGATTCGTCACTTTTTAGTCTCAAGGCAGTTAGGTCAGCCCTTCTTGGAGCCATGTTCAAGTTGTATGAGAACCTGTTAATGAATGTCTAAGAGGGCTTTTCCCAAGCTCAGATTTGATGGCAGTCCAGCGAGGTGTACCAATCCAAGGCATCACCCTTGAGGGATTTCTGGAAGAGTCGTATCAAGGCTCCATCATTCTCTGTTATCGCATTGAGTTTCCCACAAAATGCTTTTTATATGTTTGTGTAGGACACCCATTACCGTCATACCTTTTAAACTTTGGTACCTCGAAGTTTGGAGGTACCCGAGCGTCTAGGAAGGGACAAAGATCCCTGAACTTGGTGGATGGGTGATCCACTCCTTGCTGTTTCTGAAGCTGATTTTGTATCATCTGCAACTGCTCTCGTAATTCCTCTATTTTCGATTTGCCCTGTTGCAGATTCTTGCTCCTTGTTATAGGGCTTGCGCTGCCTCTTCTTGATATGGATCAATAATGGGAGGTTGCTGGAAAGATGGTGGACTCCCAGTGGCGGGAGGTAGCTAGAATTGGACACCACTCTCTTTCGGAGAAGGGTTGTGATGTTTGGAAATGGCCCCCACCTGGGGTATCTGCCATCTCAGGAATGTTGCTCCCGTTAGGGGGAGTGAGCTGGACTCGAAACTGGCCCCCTTCATGGGCATCTGCCAGTTCTTTTCTGTGGTTCCCGTTAGGGGGAACTTGTGTTGTAGCATGATTGTTGTGATGTATCGAATAGAGATGTGCAGGAGAGTTGCTCCCGATTGCTGGCTGTTGTTGGTCTTGTGCCGATTCTTCTGGAAGAGGGAGCACAGGATTTGCTGGAGGAATGAGAGAGAAGGCAAAAGGTGTTTGTGGGAGTGAATTGTTCTGTACACTAGGCTGGGTTGCTAGTGTATTTGGTGTGGCATTTGACACTAAGCGAAGTAACAGATCTTGCACTGCTCGGAGACTCTGGGCCATTTCTTGCATGGTGATATTGGCTTGTGGGTCTGTTGGAGGTAACGGTGTAGGTGTGGGTGCTGATGTTTTGGGAGCAGGCTGAGCCGCCGGTTCTTCTTCATGGGTAGCTTGAGAGGTAGCGCGGAATTTAGTGGTCATAGTTTGAATTTGTGCCTACGAAAGAACAAGCTGAAGAATTTTATTTTATTTTTTGTATGAATGTAATGATGATTCCCCTTGAAATTGAAGTACCACACACTTTTCGGGTCGGGTCTCAACTAGTGCGAGCTAGTGGAATTCCCCAGTGGAGTCGCTATTCTGTGGACATTGAAAAATCGGCGTCCATGCTGATTGGTATATATTATGGTTTAGTGGTGGGGGTGATTAGGCTGATTTGGAGTCGCCACTAGCCAATTAATCTCTAGAATCCCGCGGTCGGCTAGAACCCACGGAATAAGTAAGGTTTGGGGAAATCCGGAGACTTTCCTACCTTAGAGTGACTCCTGATCTGCGATCTGGGATTCTGGATAAGGGACTCGGTTACAAAGAGGGAAGGTGTTAGGCACCCTCTCTGCCCGTACAAATGTACAATCTCTACTTAGTGTGGTAAAATAATCTCAAGGGATGATGATGATGCTGTGGTTATGGTGGGACTAGTCACACGTGGATTTTTGATGTAGCAAGACCCAAGATTTCGGCAGGCCACAGAGCATACGTTCGACCATGTGTCTAGATGGCGG